>ML779882.1:802880-832073 GCA_009831015.1 Picea engelmannii | reverse complement strand
TTTAAGATTGTTAAACAGTAAACTAAAACAATACTCCCTCACACAAAAAGTTTATAAACAGTGATTAAAAACACTTTGCACATTTATTTTCAATGGAAATGAATACTTTGAACAACAATACAAATACTTTCATTTTCAGATCATTTATTCCTGGATTGAGTTTATTGTTGCATTAAGAAAGCAATTCTATCCATTAGCTTATATGCAAACATCAATGATTGCTTGGTAACATCTGAGGCAAGGAAGAGAGAAAAATGTTCAAGATTATACACATGAATTTAAGAGGAAGGCATTATCTTTGGGAATTCCATTGCATACTCCCGAGACTCTTCTAAAGTATATTGGTGGTATGCACTCATATCTTCACCATACTATATTGATGTTTAATCCTACTAATATTGACGAAGTATCAGTTCAAGCCACACATCTTGAAGCCAACAAAGGAAAACATGTTGAGGATGTTCCAGAGGAGCCACATGAATTCAAGGAGAAGTCGAAGGGAAAAGGAAAGAATAAAAAGACAACTATAGTGAAAAAGTATGAAGAGTATAAGCCTACATGTTCTCATTGTGAGAAGAAAGGGCGCGATGAAAAGCATTGTTAGAAGTTGCATCCAGAATTGAAACAAATGTGGGCTCAACCTAGGAAGGGTAATAAGAAGACCATGACCATAGTTCAAGATCTTGGATCAGATTCCAAGGATGAAGCTAAGTTTAAAACTATGGGCATCAAAGGTAAATATCCTGTTGCAAGTTTCAGTTCATGTACTTCTTCTTCAAAGTCTAAAGTAATCCTTGATGGAAGGTGAAGAAAAGAATTGTCTCATTTATGAGCTATCTCAAAGCACACTAATATTGATACACTTGTTGATAGTGGATCACAAGTGAATCTTATTTCAAATCTAGTTGTTCAGAAGTTGGGATTGGAAACTAAGCCTCATCAGAGACTGTATCCTTTGGGTTGGATTTGTGATAATGTTCATGTACAGGTAACTAAACAATGCAAGTTACGGTTCACGATCACATCCAATTTCATTGATGAGGTAGAGTTAGATATGGTTCCACTTGACATTTGTGGGATGTTTTTGGGAAGTCCATACTTGTATGAAAGGAAGGCAATTTTCTACAAGGAACATAATAGGTATCATCTTTTCAAGGATGGGATTGAGTTCATTGTGAGAGCTCATTAAATGAAGACTAATTTGATAGTTGTCACTAGAAAGCATGTGAAAATGCTAGTTAATGCTAGTATCCAGGATCCAAATTTACAGCTTATGGTTGAAAGCAAAACATGTCCTTTGGTTGGTGTTGTTCCTGTTAAGAAGGGTAGATATGTTGATGGTTCATTCTATTTCACATTTGTATATTCAATATTATTGATGAGTTTATTACTAATCAATGGAATATGGTTGGCTACTGCAACAATGAATGGCGAAGTTTGTGAATTTAAGGGAATGGTTAACTTGGTCAACAATGTTGTTTCATTATGGTTGTGATGAGTTAGGTGCTCATTAAGCAAACAAGAAAGTTGGATGATATTGGACAAGTGAGGCGAAAGCATTCTCACTTGATTTATAAATAATCCATAATTTTGGAGGTCCAAAAGTTCTCCAGTGGGGAGGTGTGATCGAGGAGGATCTAAGGAACGCTCACAGAGGTCCCAGGGGATCCATAAAAGATCAAAATGCAACCATCTCAAATGATCAAGAAGACACCATCAATGTGTAGAGCTCATCTTTAGCTTTCCAACGATGCAAACAACACCTCAAACGAAGCTCGTATGCAAAAGTTATGAGAAGTCAAAGTTAAGGTCAAATAGGGAAAAGTCAAAGGTCAAGTCAAAGGATGACATCAACATGGTACAATATGACACCAGCAGGGTGACACATGGCACATGGTTATTGGTAGCTGACTAGGCAGATCGTACCTCCAGGGGGACGAATTGCATGCCGACAAGTGGCACAAGTGGTCCAATCATTCATTGGCAAATGACATTAGATAGCCAATGAGAGGTTGCCACATGGCAGCCTCCCATTGGCCAATATTGGTTAGTGTTATGTAAAATTTCTAGAGTCGATGGGGGTCAAACCTGTTACCTCCATAACCTTCCAAGCCTTAACAAACCTTCCACAACAAACACACCATGCAATAGTTCTTAACCACTATATGTCACAGATTATATTTGAATTTACATTAAGGTTTGTTTGGGCCAAAAAAGGTTCGAGAGCTTAAGTCCTCAATCCTAGCCCTTAGCTCTTGGTTATATGTGATGCAATATGACCAATACACATAAGTCCACGGGGGTTTTAAAACATATTCCAACGATGTATTAATATATGGTTTAAAACCATATAACAAATCCATCAACAAATATAACTAAAGACACTAAATAAACGAAGGTCGATGTGGTTTGATCCCCCGACCTTCCATCCAAAAAAACAACAGCTTAACCATTGGGCCATGCATGCCACATTTAACGGAGATTCCACTAAAAATAGAATTAAGTTACCCTTGTTTTCGCGTGGAGGTTTAGAGGCCATGCCCTATATATTGGGCACATATCCCAAGACTTGTACACACATCCCGAGGTTTGCACACATTCCAATGTGCATGGATTCCAATGTGGGCAGGGATCTCGAGGTACAGATTGCATTGTTTTGTGTGCTACATTTATGCGTTGCATGGAAAAGCATGCCATAGGGTATATTGTCCACACCTAGGCAAGTTTATACTCGTTGGATTCATTTTTCCGCAAGGATTTTGAATATGAAGTCTATTTTGTAATCATAGGTCATTTGTAAAAGTTTTATCTCAGTTTGTCATGTATGAAACCCATAGCCTCGTTATACATCTAAAAAGGGCTTTTTCGGCCCCTGTTCAGAATTTGGTCGACTTTATACTCAAATTTCTCAGAATTTCGGAAGGAATTCAATGGTATACTGCTTTCTTGTGTTTGAGCAATGGAATTAATGAGAGTTAAATAAGTTAGTTTTTTTTAAGTCCATATTGTAATATAATTTGGTATTTTGAGATGATGAAGAACAATCATACTATGTAAAGGGACTTTGAAGATGAAATGACATAGGTCATCCATATATGTATTTGAGTTCTTTAATTTTCTGTCGTGTTATCTCATTTACCCTTGAATTTATTCATCAATATTAATGAATTTTATGGACAAGTAAGTATATTCACATGTGTTTTTGAAAATAGTCTAGCAATCTTCGTTTACCTAATCCGGTCATATGTTTATATGTATTTAAGAGTTATTTTTACATCTAAGGATTTTTGTATCAGTTTATGTAACTATGGATAGCTCCAGAATCAAATAAAATTGCTATGGGATGGTTATTGATCTTACCTTCCACTTCAATCACGGGGGACTGATACTTTTCTTGCTTGTTGTCCAAAGATGCATAAATCCTTGGCATGATTATGCCCATGTCTTCCACTGTTTCAGCCTCTTCAATGTTGTTGACAGTTCTCATCCTTTATCCTTTGTGAGGGCAGTCTTTATACAAGTGATTCCCCTCATATCCCCAACATTGTATAGGTTGTTGTCTTGGCATTTTCCCAAAAGAATCTTTTGACTTGTGTTTATTTTGGGCTGACTGGCCTTGCTAAATTGCTTGAGAGTCACAGTTGAAAAAGGGTGGCTTAAAACCTTTCTTCATTTGCTCCCTCTTTCCTTTCATCTTTTCATTCCAATTATTTTGGAATATGGACCTCCCTCTACTATGGTCATAGAGATGCCTTGCTCTCCTTATCGTCTCCTCCAAAGTTTCGAGGTTATCATAATCTATCTTGTCACTATAGAAGGAGGGTAACCCACTCAAAAACCTTTGGATTTTGACCTTCTCATCCTTTATGAAGTCAACATACTTCAACAATTCAAAAAACCTCTTCTCATACTCATCCATTGTCATGCTTCCCAACTTGAGTTCAAATAACTCTTTCATCTTCCTCTCATAGTAGTGATCATACAAGTACTTATCTTGGAATGATCCTTTGAACTCCCTCCATGAGACCCTCTTCTCATCAAGATACTTGGCTTTCTTAAGTTGATCCCACCACATGGCTGCCCTTCCTTGCAAGTGGTAGGTTGCAATTCTTGTTTCCACCCTGGAGAGGTAATCATGCAGCTGGAAATATTTCTTCATTTCCAACAGCCAGGACTCGACATCTTCTCCCTTCCTATGCTCACCATTGAAAGTAGGTGGCTTGATCTTCCTAAGTTCACCTTGAAATATGTCTCCATGAGGCCTTCTCCTTTGTCTCATGATAGGGGACACACTTGGGCTTCTCCCTGGCCTTAAACTAGCACGAGCTCTCTATTGGGAATGTGTTATATTATTTGCATGAGAAGTAGTGTCACATTTTTTCCTTGTTTTTCATATTGCCTCGATTTTCGTGTCCATTGTTGGGCAATTTTTCGACACATGGTTTTTTTGCCGATGGTTTTCTATTTCTGGTTAAGGAATTAGGGTTGTTGACTAATCCAGGTCATTGGGTTAGGGTTTTGGACGTCGCTGGATCCTATATGTATATTGTATTGTAAACAATGTATCACTATGAATGAATATGGAATATGCTGGGTTTCCTGGTTTGGGTTTTGTTGGCAGCCAAATATTCACGACAATTTTATCATTATAAAATGTCATCTTCATGGATAAATTTTTATGTAGATGCCTCCTTCTCCTTGCAAATATTTTTATCGTCTTTTGTTTTTGAAAAGATTCGTTTGATTAGTTGTGTGTATGAGTTCACTATTTTTATCTATCGTTTCTCTTGTTCAATTTCACGACTGTAAGCATGAAATTAGAACAAGCTTTGGTTTGAGGGCATCATACAGTTTGTGGATTTTTCTTTTTGCAAATGGGATAACACCTAAGGGCATCTAATATTTTCATAAGCCTTTAAAGATTGTAAACCTATCATATTATTGGTTGATCCTTTACCATAGCGCATGAGTTATCCTCCTTAGTTTATGACTTAGTCATTTTATCCTTGATTATTTTTGGTTTTCACATTAACATATCCACGATCGTTCAACAAACAAAACTTTGGTTTAATTTGAAATATGAATCCTACCCCTAGTAATCATATCACAGTCTCGTCGTCTTGGTACAAGACTAACACTCATACCTTCAAACATCACTCCTTCGTCCTGCATAGCATAGGCGTGCATTCATTGTTTCATGTGGTAAGTTTTGGTGCCTGGGTTTGGCATTCATTTCACAGTGGTTTTTCGTTCTCCGTGTCCTCTGGTTTACTACCCACTCAATGCTCCAAATGGTTTCTATGGTGGCTTTTTGAAGCCTTAAGTATTGGGTTTCTCCTGAATATGCAGACCTCATCCTACATTTTGTGTGTTGGAAAACACACCCCACCTTTCGCTACTCCTATTGTTTCTGTGTGACCATATCGATGGCGCCTATGGTGAGGATCGAGCCCAATGGTTCACATGCTCTCGTTTCACATGAGGTTGTTGTAGACGACCTTGTGGCTTATGGCTGGGATGGTTTCATAACGTGATTTGAGGGTTTCAACCTCAAAGTGGCTCAAGCCTTCGCTCAGACTTTCGATGGCACCAGGGCTAAAATTGGGGATTTGCAGTTAGAGGTGACCGAGGGTTCGATTGCAGAGGCTACTGGACTGTCCCAAGAGGGAGCTCGATGGTTTAAAAACCTCAAGCTCAAAGGCGTGCCTTGGCATCTACTCATGGCCTCCAAGAAATCGCGTTACTGTGCAAAAGGTACACCTATTGTTCTTTTTAAACCGCGATGGCATGGTTTGCTCTTAATGCCTAAGCAATTTATTACTTATGAAGGTAGATACGGTCTGGTCTTCTTGTATCATGTCTGCTTACTGATGGTTTTTCTAGGTTTCAATTTGAATATGCCATTTTATCTACTTAGGAGCCTGCAGAAAATGGCCAAGTTCTACCAGAGACAAAACCTAAACCCACAGTCAAGCCTTTTCCATCAGGGTCTCATTTGAATTCTCGTAATTTCACATTTGTCTAAAGATGGGGATAGTTGGGAAAATTTTGTGTATAGAAATGGGTTTACCCTACCTGAAAATGCAACAGACTTACCTCTGCATTTCGATGAACCTCCCAGTCTCTGTCGATCAAACCCCTCTATAGAAAACCTACATATCAATCTCCAAGAAAGCCCTACGTCTATAGATCAAACCCCTCTTGTTATCCAGAAGCCACCCAAAGGCAAGAAACCGAGATGCAATTTTGTTCCCAAAAAATATTCGGAAGAGGTTTTGGATGATCTAAAGGATAAAAACTCTTATTGTTCCTAATCCTGAGCCAATTCAGATTGATTTGAATGAACCAACTGTCAAGAAAAAAGGTAAGCATAAGAAACATAGTAGTCCATATATCAATTTTAAAAATAAGAGAACTGGTCGTCTTGTATCTAGGAAAATGAGAAATTAGCAGCGTGATAATGAGAAATCGATCCCTGTGATCGAGATTGATGATCATTTTTCTGAGGATGATATCGATAATTTTATTGCTGAAGATGATATCGATGACCGGATCCTTGGGGATGATATCAATGCTGATACAACACAATTCAATTTCGTTTCAAATCTTCCCCCATTATTGAAGAAACAATAGGGTTTTTCTGGTATACAACATGATCTGAAACAAATCATGGGACATGTTAAATTTCCCTCTACAGAGCAGGCTCGACCTTTGCCTAGCATAGAACCGGTTCATTGCGAAAATTGCTTCTATTGGATTGAAATATATTTTCGGGATGTCCCCTACCTTCAGGCACAATTGAATCAAATGGTCACCCAAAATTCAGTGCTCGAGAGGGATAACGATGAGTTGAGAGTCTGTGTTCGATCGAACACACACATGGCTAACAAGAGAGTTAAGCGATCTGGGAATGTGATCATTAAAAATTCGACAAACTTCAATACCATTATAAATTTTGACTTGTCTGATGCTTCTCTGTCAAAATTATGAATTGGTAAATGGTTTGTTTTCTTTTTTCGATTTGATTCTATTTGAGAAATAATAGGTAGATTCACTTTTGATTTGATTTTTATTTTTAGACTAGCTACAAAATCAAAATATTTTGTAGCCAGTCTGTTTAAATTATTTGTTGGGATTATTATCTAAACTTTGATTTCATTTTATCATTTCAGGTAAACAACAGATTATGGTGTTATGCTTAAGGAAAGGAATCATGGGCTAAGCGTTCAATAGACTAGTAATTTCCATTTTGAAAAAAACAATGTTCATTAATATAAATATTTTTGATTAAAAGACTCCAACATGGGTGTCTTTTTGTTACTTTATTTTGGTATAAAAAACTTATTTTAAGAGATCTGCCTCTATCTTGCATGATAGGAGGTAACCGATCAGAGACATGTTTAAATAGATCTGTTGCTTGGTGATAATGGCATGTTTTTCCTGGACCATAGAAGCGACATATATTTTTTGAAATTATATGAGAAAGCAGTTTGCTAGTTGGCTTTAGACCTGTGTAAACTGTGCAGTGTTTCTTTTTCATTGTCTTCTCATATATTTTCTTGATATGAAATGTTATCAATGTTGAATTAACTTTAGTCTTTTCTTCACATGATATTTTATATCATTACGTTTCTTTATGCTGTCATTATCTGTTGGTCTAGTTTATACCTGTGATTAATCATCTATTTCAGTATATTGAATTTATGTCTGATACTAAATAGTTGATAACACCATTATTGAGGGTTGAGATTTCTTTCATTCTCAGTTATTGGATATCTCATAGGTTACAAGATATATAATTATTTATCTTTTTGTCGTCATGAAACTCACTCCAGAATATGAAACACTTCCTTGAATTTCTTCAGGAAGTATTATGATTGTTTTTGTCACAGGTTTTCACTTAACACAGGACAAGAGGAGCTCATACACATGCAGAGAGATGAATTTAGTTTATTATTGCTGATCAGCTAGAGGTTAGTTAGTTTATTGTTTTTTTTAGTTATTTATATATGAATGAATAGTGATTTCACTATTTAGACGTTAATTAGCTTTGTCTATTTTCGTGATATCATTATAATCATATTCATTCAGTGTTCATTAGTTTGATATTTAGAGCATTAGAATAAGTTCTTTTCATACTTAATCTTGTTTAGAAACATTTTCTCAAACAACTACTTTCGCAGGGTTTTATTCAAACCTTGTAAACTGTATATAATCATTGTACATCTACACTCTTAGCTGAACATTTGTAATTATTGTGTCGATTGTGTCGATTGTATCTTTAGTTAGTTGATTTCCTTTAGTTGTTTTTAGGACCCTATTTGGCTAACAGAGCCATAAAACTTGTCAGGTTAGATTATACCAAATGGCTTGGGTTAGATAGACAACCCTGATCCAGATCTATCCTTGCCGTTGACGGTGTGTCATAAACGCCCGTCAACAGGTTTCCAAGGGAAAAATCTCTGTGTAATGTTTGTATTTTCCATAGTTTATTTTCTGTTCTTTTACTGAAAATTTGTTTGTAGTAAATGTTGTACAAGGATAAAATCTACACTCTCCTAGTGGAGTGCTTTGGAGAATGATGGTGCCTTCTCCTACTCCTTGATTGCCTATCATTCCCATGCCCATCCCTTCTGCTATGGGATTTTTATGTTGTTACTTGTCTAGCACTAGCTTCAGGATTTGTGCAAGAGTCCTTGTTGGCTTGCTTCTGCAACATATTCAAGCTTTGAATTATCTCTTCCTAAGCCTTCATAATATTTTCATTATCAACTCTATAGCTCTTCACTTGTCTATGCAGGCTTCTCATAGTTACAGGCTCTTGCTTATCTCTTCTTCCATTGGACTTTGTCTCAAAATTACCCATGCTAACTTGAAAACCTATAAACTCTTCCTCATGATTGTAGGACCCTTCGACATATTCCATTGTTTTGGTTCTCATATAGAAACCAAATTATTTCTACGAACCTCTAATTCTTTCCATCGACTATTTATTTTCTGAATTCGAAGTTATGAGCATAAAGTTGTGGCCTTCAAAAGTTTTAACCATTTTCCCTTTTATATCCATGCATGCTACATGTGTTCTCTTTCTCTGCCAACAGATTTTTAGACACCCTGAACTCAAATATGGATCCATGGCCGAATTCTACAGTACCCGAGATTTCCATAGACTGCTCCTGGGCCCCAAATAGAGTCATGAGCTAGGAGTTATGCCCTCTAAAAAAATCTGGTTCTAAATTTTTACCCTTGATTGTTTTGGTTGTAACTCCCTCATACAAGATATGTTTGACGAACATTTTAGCTTGTTGCAAAGCTCTCTCTGAGCTCTATCATTTTAGAAGCATAAACTATGTATCCATTTGTACAAAATTGATTTTCTAAAAACGTTGTTTAGGCCCTAAAAAATGCCCCGCAAGATGAAGACCTTCAAAAATTGGAATTTTTATGGAAAAATTCACTGAATTGTTGTTGTAACATTCCTTAGATCCAAACCGTTGATCTTGAAATCAGGATTAATCATGATGATTGATCTTCTTGGCATTTACAAGCTTCTTCTAGACCTCCGTAGGCTTGTCAGAGCTCTTCTTCAGAGTCTTCCCATTGAAAACTCCAAGTGATTGAATGCATGGATCCCTCCGAAACCTGTAGTCCAAAACACTTTCAGACCCATATCATCAGAACTCTGATTGCTGGGTATATGAATTTCCCAAATATCACAGTCCCAAGTATTGTCAGACTCCCTCTGAACTCCTTGTCCAAAGCATTGTCCGACTCCCTCAAATTCCTTGTCTAAAACACTGTCAGACTCCCTATCAGAACCCTTCCTTGAGACCTTCGAAACACTCTCGTCCTAAAGAACATCTTTGATTGATCCGATGACTGTCGTTACATCGCACCCACTCACCGATCAACGATCTAGATTTTTCCTCAGAGCACCTTCTGTCGGGGTGCATCCCCTCTGGGTCAACAACTCACTCCGACCAACACCCCTCCGATGAACAGACGAGATCTCTCGACCTATGATCTAACAACTAGGATTTAAAATGAAGGTCCAAAGGGTTGCCTCACCCAATGGGGACGACTCTCGTCCCATTGACAAATCAAATGTCACCACATATCATCCTTTAGTACGTCGACTACCATGCTGGTGTAATACTTCACGATGACGTCAACTTTCTCTCTTAGCCTTGCTTAAGCGGAACCCACGACGATCTATGATTGAGGTTACTCCTTGGTTATTCACCGATCCATGGTCCATATTGCTTCTCGAAATCTTCCCCATTGAAGTGCCTCCACTTTGGGCATCCAAGGATACTCTGACCCTCGGAGTCCAACGATTCTTGTTCTTTCAACTCCTGTCATCAGACTCCTCTTGTGACTAAATCTTGACTGTTGATTCTTCAGGTCAAATTAATCTCGGTCGTCGACTACTAAACTTCATGACTGTCATGAAATACATAGGAGTTTGACTTCCGTGGTGGAATTCGACTCTGCAACCTGTAGTTTGAACCTGCAATTTTCTTCTTCATCTGCTCTTCAACACTGAAACTCAAAAATTTGCTAAAAAATATGGGGATTTCACTTTTGTTTGTCGTTTTTCTCATATTCATCATCGAACAAAATATGCAACCACGAATCTCCTCAATTCACGTTGGCTCCCGACCCATACAAGGTCAGTGTTGAACCTTGAGCTTCGATACCATTTTGTAACGTCCCCTAGCCCGTCCAGGGAATGCTACTTGCAGAATAACACATATATATAAAATTCTTCTTGTTGATTTATTTGCTGTAGCTTACGAGCTACATTTATACACATTTTAAACCATATTTGATGCCCATGAATGAAATGCATCTACGACCTTCTAAACAAACAAGAATGCAACTGATGAAATGTTCTATAACAACATATACAACCATTTTCATTCATAAAGTAAATGCACAATAATTAAGCTCATAATTAACTCAACAAAATAGATAAGCACTTATCTTTAAAAGAGATTTTGTGCAACCATCTGCTTGGGAAGGACATTCCTCCCAACCATAGACCCATTTTGAATCTAAGTTTCATATCGAGGGTTTTGAATCTAAGTTTCATTGCCACGCCTTTTTTGATCTAACCCTTACGTATTGAGGTATCTTTGAAGAGAAAAAAAACTTAAGTATTGTTGTGGATGCCCTAGACATTGTTGCTTGGAACATGTGGTATTGACCCTAATTAGATCGTTCATTAATGTAATTTTGAAATATGGTCAATGATTATCACACTCATATTTAACAAATGGTGATATAATAAACACAAGAAATTTGGTTTATTGTTGTCCCATATTTGGTTAACTTACTGAATACATGTGTGGACAAGGGTTACACTTTATCATTAGTCAAACTTTGAAGGTGTTATTACTCTAAACCATGTCTAGTGACACATCGATGGAAATAAATGAGTAACGACCTCTCTAGAATGGGAATCACTGTCTCCTTTTTCATCATTTTTTAAAGGATTGCTTGTTGTCCAAAAAATTAGTGGTTAAAGGTTCCCTTTGATGATGATATAAAGACTATCTTTGCAACATTTTAGGGTTCTCTTTCTCTAATCAAATTTAAGCAAAAAAATGATACTCCAAGGGGTCTAATGACCTTCCTCAAAGGGAAAAACATCACATCTATTTTGTTCACTGTGCAAAGGTTTTTTAACTATCCTAAAACTATAGAGTTATCATCTCATTGAATGTTGTTGTTACAAGGCTCGTTTTTGCAAAGTTGACGAGTATTGTGCTATAAACTATCATGAGTGACAAATCGATGCCTTGGTGAGTCCAACGATATTATGAAATGGCCTAATGTTGTCACTTTGGATTACTGTTTGAGGGTCTCTTCTTGTGGTTCAAAGTGTAGAATTTAAGAGTGCATGTGATGATGATGATATAACTATTCTTCTGGTAATGTTTATGTGTTTTCTTGTTCCATTTTTCCTCTAGGATCAGTTTAATGTACGAAATGTTGCAATGATTTCATTAAGAGCTAAACATTACCTTACTTTTACCCCAGTTTACATGGTGATTTCACTGTTTAGGAGATGCAGAGTTGACATTGATAATACATCACTCTTTTACACATTTCACACTCTCAGTTGCTTCAAAACTTATGATGACGTTCTCATAATTCTTGTCTTTGGTTCAAATACGCTATCTTAGATCTCTGGTTAAAGAAACCTAACCGCTGTGATTTATGTGGATGAGTAACTGGCGATAGTTCATTATATTTGTTTGAACAAATATTGAAATTTTGGCTTTCGGTAGCTTAGGAGGAAAATTTTTATAGTGTTTAGCTACCGAAAGTGCAGACTTTCAGTAGCTTAAATCTCGGGTTTCATATGCCATTAGCTGCCGAAAGTGTATTGACCGAGACCAAGCATTCAAGCACCACGCATCAAGCCACATGGAGGAAGAGCTCACGAGTAGGCATGAAAATAATGCAATAAATGACATAAAATCACTATAATAGGGTTTAACATAAATGCCACGTCACCATTTCGGGGTTTCGACCATCAGAGGTTTGGCCGACGTAAAGCTGTTAACCACTGCTCTGTTTCCCGAAACTTGAAATCCCAAAATCGGGGTTTCTGGACTTTCGATGGCTTACGGAGCTCCGAAATCGCACTGTTAGCCATCGAAAGCCAGGACTTTCGGTAGCTAAGATACCCTTATTTTCGGCCTGTTAGCCACCGAAATTGCAGATTTTTTCCAGTGACTAAACTGCCTTAGCAAAAGTGAGTTTTCTCAACCGTGGAGAGGTCGTTTTGCGCGCTCAAATGGTCGGTTGACATCTATAGATCCTAATCTTTCTAGTGCTTCATTCAGATTTTCATTTGGAGCTTGGGAAGGCAGTCAAAAGTCCCCCGCAATATGAGGTTCGTGTTCAGAAATGTGGCATTTTTTTACTGTGCAGAGTCATCATTTTCAAATGATGATTCTGAGCGACTAGAATATCATTTTGAGAAACGGTCGGAGTTTTTTGTGCCTAACACATCATAGATCAACAAAATCTCTTAGCTTTCCTACAGGTTTCATATATTGGGAGAATCGAATCCATCTCCGAGCCCTAATTTTCGGATCTCATATTTTCCAGTTTTGACACATGTTTGTAAAATGCAGATCTGGGGCAAATGGAAATGGATATCAGGGAAATGAGGGGAGTTTTTGCTTAGAACAAAAATATTCACAAAAGAATCTTTCAGTTTATACACAGCTGTCACGATTCGAGAGATACAGAACCATAACCACAGCCACAGTTTTCAGCAGTTTGGTCCGTTTTCTAATGGCAGCAAGTCTCCGAAATTGATGGTAACTGTTGTTGTCTTTTGGGAGTATTTCGACCTCAATACCTACATGAGATACATGTTCATTTCCAGAGGGATTTCTTTGTAATTCAAATCGTCTTTCAGTTATTCGAAAGGGGGCAAAAGACTTATATTATTGTATCTTCTTGAAGAAGAAAAAGGGAGGGGGGGGAAAGACACACATGAGTAGTACTCCTAGGCTATAGCTTTCATTTTCAATTTAATAAAAGATTTTAGAAGCATTCTTTATCCATATCAGAGATTCTTGTGATGTTGTTTGCAGAGTTTGTCCATTTTCTTAGTTTCAATATCACTCCATCTATCTTTTCTTCTCGATTTGTAACTATTTTGTAATAGAATTCATCCTTTGTTAGATGCTCTGTTGCAGACTGGTTATAGGTTGTTTCTTGTAGAGATCAATGTTCAAAATTCATCCTCTGCTAGATGCTCTGTCCCAACCATCTTTTTCCACTGATTTATGCTTGGAATTCACTCATCGCTAAGTGCTCCTTGTGTATTGATATGTTTTCTCTTTATTCTGCTGCCATACTTTTATAAATCCTTCTCTTTGTAATTATCTTCTACCTCGCCTCTGTTCCATGGATTTCCATTGCCAAAACACTCTTATTATTTACTTGATTATTTGACTCCATGCCCAATGGACTACCTCCCGGTCCAACCCATCAACCCTAAAAACCTCAAAACTATTTGTTACCCACAGATTTTCCCACTGTTAAGCTTATTGGATATCCTATCGTGACATATATTCGAGAGATCCCTCTCGGGTTGGAAGGGGAAAATTCTAATCAAAAGTGGTTCATGGTTATCTCAGAATTTACTTGCACGCAACCCAAATCAAGTTCTGAGTGATAAATTATTTTTTCATTTAAAATGTGCTAAGGCTTGGCTCAATTACAGCCTAGAGTCGACTCTTGTGACAACATTTTCTGGCGCTGTTGTCGGGGATGGAGGATGAAGTTATCTTCCATAGGATACGACAAAGTTCAGATATGTCTCTTGATGGTGAACAAGGGATAGGAATTCAATTGGCTGTGATCATTCACCTGGTGACTCCTTGGTTCGTAGACTCTACATGATTTTGCTGGCGACTCCACTGGTCTCAAATGTCGAATTCGTTCGCTGCTTGAATTGCTGGAAGGTTTGCTCCTCTGGACTTTTCAAATGTTTATGGCTTTCCAAACACTATTCCAGACATTAAAATTTGGGAAGATGTTCTTCCTAAATTTGGAGAATATGCGGACGTCAATCCCGCTCAACATTTGTTTGAATTCCACAAGCTCACGGAGGAATTAAATGTACATCATGAATATGTCCTCGTGAAATTGTTTATGTTTTCATTGGAAAACGATGCTAGACTCTGGTATAAATCTTTACCCCATTCCAGTATTCCTTCATTGAAATATTTTCACATACTTTTTCATCAACATTGTAAAAGAATCTACTCAGCTGAAATAATTTTTGAAGATTGCTGTAATATAGAATTCATAAGACAAAACGATCAAACAAATCCTCTTGAAGAGGAGGAAGAAATATCAGAAATTTCTCAAGTTGATGAAGATGATCAGTATGAGGAAGAGTTGGCTCATAAAGAAGCCGGATCTTGTGAACATACTCAAGAAGAAAATATTCAACATCATGATCAACCTGCAGAAGAAGAGATAGACCTGCTCCCGAACAACTATGTTACAACCCCTACTCACACAGATTTGGAACTTTCACACAATCCCGGATATGAGTGTCAAACTTCTTCCATTTCTGAAGATATAAATCTGTTTTTAAATGATGACAGTCATGTATTTGATGGAACTTTATAGGAATTTAGTGAACCTATTTATGATGATTTCTTGCCAGGAGATCAGATTTTAGACTCTGTTTTGTTTCGTGAAAAAGATATGGTTGCCATGTTTAATGATCCTGAAGAAAGTTTGATGTTCGAGAATGCTTTAGACTGTGATTTGCAGAAGTATGATTATGAAATAAACAATATGCCAGAGATAGTAACAAAGTTTCCTTTGCTTGAGAGATCCATAGTTGATGTCCTGAGTTTTTGTCTGACTGATGACCCTCTTGAGTTATCTGCTGAACTTAAATATGATGAGTATAATGATTATTATTTCATCGTTTCTGTAGAACAACTTGCTGCATATTTTTCATGGAGGGATGAGGGTCTTCAGACAAGATTGTGCCATGATTTTGGAGATGCCATTGTAGATGATCTTGAAGGGCACTCAGATATTCTCTTCGAGAATGATCCTGAGCATTATAAATCAGAACATAGAGTAGTCCTGGATGTTTTAAAACCTTAGGAATATATTTTTTTCCAATATCCTTTTGTTGATCTTTTAGATTCATTTAATGGAGGAGTATGCTATGTCATGGATATTTTGTCACAAGAATCGATGAAAGGTTTGAAAATTCATGATCACCAATAGGTCAGATGGGAGTTGTCAGTTTCCTTTTTCAGCCTGCTCAAAGAAAGTGTGAGAAAATTTCAAATAAGTAGACAATTATTGGATTGGCTTCACTGGCATTTTCGTATCATTTGATTCAGTGGGAATTTTTCAGTAGTTAGAGTAGGTGATGTATATAAATAAGCTTGACTTTGAGCATTAGATTACAACAATGGTTTTTAATATGTTTTCAGTTCAGTTTCAAATCCATTATGGTTTTGTTTTAAAGCATTACGACTCCATAGCCCAATGAATGAACAAGCGGTTTTTGTTTCGGAACGCTACAAGTAAAGTGACAGGGTTCAGAGTTTGATAAGGATGATTTCGGGTCGCCCAATGGATGAAGGCATGTGGTCTACTGTTCTTGGTGCTTTACAAGAAAGTACCATCCCTAGATGGAGCCTATGTTGGAACAAATATTGAAATTTTGGCTTTTGGTAGCTTAGGAGGAAAAAATTTATAGTGTTTAGCTACCGAAAGTGCAGACTTTAGGTAGCTTAAATCTCGGGTTTCATATGCCATTAGCTGCCGAAAGTGTATCGACCAAGACCAAGTGTTCAAGCACCACACATCAAGCCACATGGAGGAAGAGCTCATGAGTAGGCGCGAAAAGAATGCAATAAACAACATAAAATCACTATAATAGGGTTTAACATAAATGCCACGTCACCATTTCAGGGTTTCGGCCATTGGAGGTTTAGCCAACGTAAAGATTTTAACCACTGCTCTGTTTCCTGAAACCCGAAATCCCAAAATCTGGGTTTTGGGACTTTCGACAGCTAAGATACCCTTGTTTTCGGCTTGTTAGCCGCTGAAATCACAGATTTTTTCCAGTGACTAAACTGCCTTAGCAAAAGTCAGTTTTCTCAGCCATGGAGAGGCCATTTTACGCGCTCAAATGGTCAATTGACATCTACAAATCCTAATATTTCTAGTGGTGCATTCAGATTTTCATTTGGATCTTGGGAAGGTAGTCAAACGCCCCCCACAAGATGAGGTTCGTTTTCAGAAATGTGGCATTTTTTACTCTGTTGAGTCATCATTTTCAAATGATGATTCTAAGTGATTGGAATATCATTTTGAGAAACGGTCAGAGGTTTTTGTTCCTAAAAGATCATAGATAAATAAATTCTCTCAGTTTTCCTACAGGTGTCACATATTGGGAGAATCGAATCCATCTCTAAGCCCTAATTTTCGAATCTCATATTTTCCTGTTTTGACACATGTTTGTAAAATGTAGATCTAGGGCAAATGGAAATGGATCTCAGGGAACTGAGAGAGTTTTTTTCTCAGAAAAAAAAAATGCACAAAATCCTCTTTCAGTTTATACACAGCTGTCACGATTGGAGAGATACAGAACCATAACTGCAACCACAGTTTTCAACAGTTTGGTCCATTTTCTAATGGCAGCAAGTTTTCGAAATTGATGGTAACTGTTGTTGTCTTTTGGGAGGATTTCGACCTCAATACCTACATGAGATACTTGTTCATTTCCAGAGGGATTTATTTGTAATTCGAATCATTTTTCAGTTATTCAAAAGGGGGCAAAAGACTTAAATTATTGTATCTTCTTGTAGAAGAAAAAGGGAGGGGGGGGGAAGACACACATGAGTAGTACTCTTGGGCTGTAGCTTTCATTTTCAATTTAATAAAAGATTTGAGAAGCATGCTTTATCCATATCATAGATTCTTGTGATGTTTCTTGCAGAGTTTGTCCATTTTCTTAGTTTCAATATCACTCCATCTATCTTTTCTTCTCAATTTGTAACTATTTTGTAATAGAATTCATCCTCTGTTAGATGCTCTGTTGTAGACTGGTTATAGGTTGTCTCTTGCAGAGATCAAGGTTAAGAATTCATCCTCTACTAGATGCTCTGTCCCAACCATCTTTTTCCATTGATTTATGCTTGGAATTCACTCATCGCTAAGTGCTCCCATGTTTTCTCTTTGTTCTGCTGCCATACTTTTATAAATCCTTCTCTTTGTAATCAGCTTCTACCTTGCCTCTGTTCTATGGATTTCCATTGCCGAAACACTCTTATTATTTACTTGATTATTTGACTCCATGCCCAATGGACTACCTCCCGGTCCAACCCATCAACCCTAAAAACCTCAAAACTGTTTGTTACCCACAGATCTGCCCGCTGTTAAGCTTATTGGATATCCTATCGTGACATATATTCGAGAGATCTCTCTCAGGTTGGAAGGGGCAACTTCTAATCAAAAGTGGTTCGTGGTTATCTCGGAATTTACTTGCACGCAACCCAAATCAAGTTCTAAGTGATAACTTATTTTTTCATTTAAAATGTGCTAAGGCTTGGCTCAATTATAGCCTAGAGTCGACTCTTGCGACAACAATATTGAAGGCATTGCTTGGCAATAATCTCTTTGCAATACTTGGCATTAAAATCATAAACAAATACACTGTGGGAATGGTATAACTATGCAATCTAGTCATTAAGACTTTGTTGTTTTAATAACATGATACATATCTGTTGGTACACTTTAATTTGTTTCCCTCATTCACACAAGTTGTAGTGCCTTATCACAACATTCTATTACAACAACACTTATTAGATACTCATATATGGTTTAAAGTGATCTTTATTGTCTCTCATTTTGACAATACTCATTGGATAAATGCAATATTGGTTGCCCTTGTGATTTCAATACAACACTGCATATTTCCTTTGATTGCAAGATCATTGGCTCATAATGTTGATAGTAACACTTTGTGCAAATCTGCTCTTGGTTTGATAAGAACACCACACATTTTCTTTGTACAATTTTATTGATCAACTTTGGCATATAACTTGTGGATGGATAGTGATAAATGATGTATAGTGTATGGCACATTTCTTTGACATATTGATACTTCATATCTATAAACATTTTTTGTTCCAAGCACTTTCAATAGAGAATTATTGTCTAAATTATACCTTGAGCTCATATTCTTGGCTTTTCTTCTCTCGTACTTGATGCACTTTACCCTTAAGAGAAGATAGAAAATCTTAGTCAAACCAAGTCCTAAACCTCCCCCTTCCAGATATAATGATAGGACTTAGTTGTGACCCCTCAAGAATACATTACTTAGGCTAGAAGCCCTAGACTTAAAGTGAAGAGGCAAGGCCATTGAAGTGACAATGGGTAGCTTGCCTAGTCATTGCCCCAAGATCTACTTCGCAGGGAAGGAATTTCCCTCAGTGAGAGTTTGAGTGGTAACAATTTGAATTTACCTTTGATGTATTATCAATATTACTTATATGAGTAATGTGCTCTATTATGTTTTGACGCCACAATGAATTTAATGATGATTGTGTATTTGAAATGAAAAGAACTTAGTGTAAGAAATACTACAATCACACACAATGATACACAAAGAATTACCGTAGAGAAACCTTATGGGACAATTGCAACACGAATAAGATGTTCATTTCTTATCTTGAGATGTAATCAATTACAATTGTTGTGGCTCTCACGAAGCTTATAAGAACACATTTTTTAGATGTGTTGTCTTTTCTCTTCAACAATGCCCGTTGGTTCTTGAGAAATGATTCTACTATGTTGATGCACAATTCAAAGGAATGAAATTGACCTTTGCTTGGAAGTTTGAATTTATTCTTTCACAAAGGAGGAAACTTTAGTGTTGTGCATGGAATTTAGGCTACTACAACATGCCTATTTGATTATCATCTTCTTTATCTTCTCAATCCCATGCTTTTCTCTTCATTAACATATTACAAATAACTAAATTTGCAAAGGGGATATTCAATAGCTTATGAGACCGTGGTGTGGACTCCAACACTATCTCATTAATTCTCTTCCTTTCTTGCTAAAAATGCATCACATTAGATATAGCTCTCAAGTCTTGGCTCTTCAATTCATTCCTCTTTGCAAGTGCCTCTCAAGCATCTCTAAGGTTCAAATTGTTTGGACCAAATGTGAGTGATCCTTCTCCGATTGAACTAAAATGACAAATGAACCAATGAAACAACCTCCTTCTATTCATCAACCGACGTAATTTTGTTCCTCCCTTTGGAAGGCCAATTGATAGGTCAAGATTCAAGTACACAAAGTGTATCTGCTTGCCTCTTGGAGCTTGTCCATTTTTATTTCCTTGTCCTCCTGTTCCTTTCTTTGAGAGGCAAAATGACTCACCCAAGATTACATTATCTAGAATTCACTATCCCATTCTCATGGCATTCGAGTGATGTTAATAATGCATGCATGGCCTTTGTGGATTAAATATTCTTTGTGAGTAGTTGTGGTTCACGTGATGAGAAAATGGGGGTATCCTGCTTAAATGTGGTTGAGTAACTTCATCGATGTGGGTTGTTTTGAGTTTACAAGTTTCTTGGATCTTGAGATTCAATATCCTTAAGCCTTGTCACCAGTTCATTGGTCGATTGACGAGAGGGGATTGGCATCTTTGCAAATGGTCATGATTTATTCAAGGTTGGAGGGAGTATCACTTAGGAGTATGGTGAGGGACCTCTTAAGGATGGTCAAGATCAACCATAGTGAACAACACACATGAACTCTCCACATCACTTCATGGATTCAATGGATGGTGAGCCTCTATTTGTTGCTTGTCTTATCATGATGGTGTTTTTGGTCTCTTTGACTTTGCCAATTGTCTACCATTGATACGATGTCTTCCTCGCCTATGAAATCCTTTCTTTGATGGAGAAGGCAGAATGGTGTTTCCATATTTTTTTTTTCATGCTTTCTTTTCCTTCACATTTGCATGCCCCCATACATTCACTCAGTGATGCAGAAGGTGAAGGGTAACATATCTCCCCTTTGCCTTCTAAGCTGCACATTACTTTACCTTCTCATTGCTTGCCTTGGATGGGGTGAAACATGGAAGGTTGAAGGGAAATTCCTTCCCTTGATTATTGTTGAGATTTTCCTCTACATTACTTGGTGAAATTGGCATAAAAACTTGCAAGTGGGACTTGCACTGGACTTGGCCTTCGACCTTTAGTGCCGTAAATATTTATAAATGCTAAAGTGGGATTGCACCCAAGGGGAGTGGGACATAGATTCTGTATTTATAGAAGCTCATCCATGGTGCTAAGAATGATGTAAACAATGACTACTTGCACAAGCTTTTTCTTTCTCGTCTATCTGTATTTGAACTTGCTCATAATTTGTATTGGATATTGGCCCAACTCCATGGATCCATTTTAGATTATAATTTAAACGAATTTATGGGGGTTTAAGAACATTTATTGCATGTAGATGTTTTACATGCCAATGATTGATAATAACTACATCATGATTGATATTAAAGTTGAAAAATTCACACTTAATCCATTTGTGTTATAGAAATTCAATTTTTCGACTAGTTAACTCATAATGATGTGGTTAAATTGTCTCAATGTTCTATTTTTTCAACAAATTAATAGTTTATTAGTTGACCACCACCTTCTCTAAAATAATTTTTTTTTGTTATATATGTACAAGTACTCCAAAGCGAGATGACCAATTCTAACCAATAAAAAGAACACATGACAAATGTAATACCTCACATTTGTTACACAAAGCCACCGAAGAAAAATAAAAACAAGGTTTGACATATATAGAAGGATACAAAATATATAAAAGTTACAAAGAACGATGATTTCCATAGCTCTTGTGATGGTATAAATAATCATTGAATGACTAGGAGGATAAAGTTCTATGACCCTTGACTTATTCCTATTATTATTAGTATGTAATATTTCATTACTATGTAATGTTATTTATGTACATAACATGTAATCTCTTCTTGAAATGTTTCATCCTCAAAGAAATTGAAGAAATCCAATGAAAGGATTCTTGGAGTTCTAAACAATATATCTAGCACGTTGTATACTACTCAATTCATATTGGGTTGACATTCTCTAGAATTGTTTATTGATAGGGTTAATTGACATAACATTTTGGATTCTGATTCCATGCGTGATTTCAATATTGAGACCAAGTTACATTAGAATTCAGTTTTTTTGGAATATATGCAAAGTATAGTCCTTGTTCAAAATGATGTTGATAAGTTGATTGGTTGATGCGACTTCTCTTGTGATTAGGATTTTATATGGAATTATTCAGACCCTATTCTTCCTAATCTTGAGTTTAGTATTCTCCCAATTCACTTTAGGCTTTATATCTTTGTCATAAACTTGTGTCATTTTGTTGATAATTGATATTCCATTAATGACCACTTTTTCTTGGATTGAATTTACCGAGGCTTCTATATTCATAATTTGTGCTTGAATGTATGAAAATATTCGTAATAATTTGGTTGACCGATGTTTATTTATAAACAATATGTACATTCTTTTTCATTTTTCCCATCTTTTTCGAATTTTTAACTTTAGTGATCAAGGTATCATTATTAATTTTTAGACGTGATATTTCATTATTTTTTTTAACATAATTTTGTTAAAATCTTGCAACTTTTTCCTTTGATATTGTTTATTTTGCTGTGATTTTTGTTTATGTTGAAAGACCACATTTGCTACATCTTCGGATGAGGGAACTTCATTGTTAGGTTGTATAATATTTTATTCTTTGATTCTATAAAAACATCAAATGTTTCTCATTCAATTAAATGTGAAAGTGCCAAAGGATTTCATCCATTACTAACTTAGATTTATATTGACATTGTTCCTCATAAACTAACTTTAAATTAAGGTTTAATACATAATCACAAGTTGTTAGTTCAATATCTTTTTCATAATTTTTTATTTTGTCTAAAATTAGTTTTTCATTTATATTTAACTCTAATTCACTAATAAACTCCTTATCAATATAATTATAATAAAAATATGATACTATAATTCTCTTTATTTAACTTATTGTGAGAAAATCTCTCCCTTTTCATCATCACATATAATTTATTAATATTAGTTAAAAACATCATATCTTTTAAAAACACTCTTCTTTTTTTTCACTTTTACTCATAACTTTTTTTTAAGTAGTACCTTAGTATTAACCAATATACTCTTATTAGTCCCTGACTACCAAGGGACTATAGCAATGAGTTTGTTATTGATTTGACATTAATTTACTTTTTATTTTAAATTTATCTATGAAATGTAATGTCTAACTTTAGAAAACAAATATATATTTTTTAATATAATAAAAATATTTATTTTTCTCATCTTTGATTGGTTAATATATTTCAAGTCTTATTGCTGCCTTCGTGTATTTCAATGTTTTAAATTAATTACATAATTAATACACTTTATTATAGATACCATTTGTTTTAAAAAATCATAAGGCTGTCATCATACGAATGTGTATGGTATGGTTGGTGGACCCTTGGTCATTGGTATACTGTCAGTCTAATCACCGAAATGACGAGTCGGGTACGACATAGGCTCGTCATGGTATGTTGTCAGTCTAATCACTGGAATGGCCAATCGGGTACGACATAAACTCGACGTGAATATGTAATGATATTCATCCCACACTTTTTTTTATTTTTATTTTGTATTTTTTAAATGTTTTAAAATTTTTGAATTTTTGAATTTTGATTTTATATATTTTTAAGTTAAAATAGATTTCTTTAAATTTTGTTTTTTCAATTTTAATTTTTATTTATTTTTTAAATAATTGTTTATTTAATTTTTAAAATTTACTTTTAAGTATACCATACCCGAATAATTCATTTTAAAGATTTTGATTATTATTATTTTTAATTAAAAATTTATTAAAAAATAAAAAAATTAAATAGAATAAATACATTTTAAATTTTAAAATGTGTATTAACTTCTATTCATTAATTAAGAACTATTTATCTAAATACTTGTAATAATAATAATAATAATTTATTTTTAAGATTTCAACCAAGCTAGATATCAAATTGGTGTATAAGATCGTCTTGTTTGTGGGAGAAGGGATCCCCAATTCGACTCCTAAAATTTAGGAAGGTGTACATACCCTACCCCTGTAAATTTGAACCTATCCTTAAAAATATATATAACCCATAATCCTTATAATATCAATCAATCACTAACCTTACCCATGCCTAAATTCTTGTAACATCAAGTCACACTTACTCAACCAAACCACCTAATTCAACATATCAATGCATATATTATTAATCCTTGCCAAAAAGACTATAGTAATGAGTCACTAGTTTGACTACCTATTAGTTAGTAGTTTGATTGTAATTAAACATAGGATAATGAAATAATAATTGATATTGTTTATTTTGCTGTGATTTTTGTCTATGTTGAAAGACCACATTTGCTACATCTTCGGATGAGGGAACTTCAACAATGTTGAACTTCATTGTTAGGTTCATTGTTAGGTTGTATAATATTTTATTCTTTGATTCTATAAAAACATCAAATGTTTCTCATTCAATTAAATGTGAAAGTGCCAAAGGATTTCATCCATTGCTAACTTAGATTTATATTGACATTGTTCCTCATAAACTAACTTTAAATTAAGGTTTAATACATAATCACAAGTTGTTAGTTCAATATCTTTTTCATAATTTTTTATTTTGTCTAAAATTAGTTTTTCATTTATATTTAACTCTAATTCACTAATGCCCTTTTCTTGGCCTTTCCCGTAGTGCCAGCCAGCAAGATGGAAGGAATGGCCTCGTACCCTTACTGAAAGATGGTGTAATCAGTTCCCGTTAATGAATTCCCATCAGTCGAATATGCGMCCGCCTTTTTTTTTWTTAGTAATTACGTATAATAAATAGCCAGAGCCAGTAAGAAGCGCATAAAGATACGGCATGCGCTTGCTGGCCGATGCTTTCAGAGATCAAAAAATGAGCCAGGCCAGCCAGGGGTAGGGCCAAGGAAAAAGAGTAACTCCTTATCAATATAATTATAATAAAAATATGATACTATAATTCTCTTTATTTAACTTATTGTGAGAAAATCTCTCCCTTTTCATCATCACATATAATTTATTAATATTAGTTAAAAACATCATATCTTTTAAAAACACTCTTCCTTTTTTTTCACTTTTACTCATAACTTTTTTTTAAGTAGTACCTTAGTATTAACCAATATACTCTTATTAGTCCCTGACTACCAAGAGACTATAGCAATGAGTTTGTTATTGATTTGACATTAATTTGCTTTTTATTTTAAATTTATCTATGAAATGTAATGTCTAACTTTAGAAAACAAATATATATTTTTTAATATAATAAAAATATTTATTTTTCTCATCTTTGATTGGTTAATATATTTCAAGTCTTATTGTTGCCTTCGTGTATTTCAATGTTTTAAATTAATTACATAATTAATACACTTTATTATAGATACCATTTGTTTTAAAAAATCATAAGGCTGTCATCATACGGATGTGTATGGTATGGTTGGTGGACCCTTGGTCATTGATATACTGTCAGTCTAATCACCAGAATGACGAGTCAGGTACGACATAGGCTCGTCATGGTATACTGTCAGTTTAATCACTGGAATGGCCAGTCGGGTACTACATAGGCTCGCTGTGAATATGTAATGATATTCATCCCACACTTTTTTTTATTTTTATTTTGTATTTTTTAAATGTTTGAAAATTTTTGAATTTTTGAATTTTGATTTTATATATTTTTAAGTTAAAACATATTTCTTTAAATTTTGTTTTTCAATTTCAATTTTTATTTATTTTTAAAATAATTGTTTATTTAATTTTTAAAATTTACTTTAAGTATACATGAATAATTCATTTTAAAGATTTTGATTATTATTATTTTTAATTAAAAATTTATTAAAAAATTAAAAATAAAATAAAATAAATACATTTTAAATTTTAAAATGTGTATTAACTTCTATTCACTAATTAAGAATCATTTATCTAAATACTTGTAATAATAATAATAATAATAATTTATTTTTAAGATTTCAACCAAGCTAGATATCAAATTGGTGTATAAGATCGTCTTGTTTGTGGGAGAAGGGATCCTCAATTTGACTCCTAAAGTTTAGGAAGGTGTACATACCCTACCCCTGTGAATTTGAACTTATCCTTAAAAATATATGTAACCCATAATCCTTATAATATCAATCAATCACTAACCTTACCCATGCCTGAATTCTTGTAACATCAAGTCACACTTACTCAACCAAACCACCTAACTCAACATATCAATGCATATATTATTAATCCTTGCCAAAAAGACTATAGTAATGAGTCACTAGTTTGACTACCTATTAGTTAGTAGTTTGATTGTAATTAAACATAGGATAATGCAATAATAATTTTTATTTAAATATTTTTTTTTTGTTTTTCTTCAATTTGATTGGACCTCAACTTTGAAGGGTTGCATTGTAAGTCATATCGCATGTCTATGGTTTATTTTCTCCCTAGTGGGGACTAAAGTCTCCAACCAATGAATGTTAAGCCAAAATACAAAACTTGTTAGGCAGGGACTAAGTTGCTATGCAACTCTTGTTTTCCTTGAAAATGATTTAATATGGGAGTTAATCACTTTACATGCTTCAACGATGTGTATATCATAATAAATTTTATATAATGTTATCTATTAATATTGTGAATATTATGAACCCTTGTTTACCTTTCTTAATAAATTTAATTATTCTACAATCTAAATTATGTTATGTAGGGTTGTGAGGAAAGGTTTATTAGAATTGAGAAAATCCTATCAGAGAAATAATAAACAAGAAACAAGAAAAAACACACAAGTCATGCATACATAATTGATACATGATTTACCTATAAAAATTGTACGGGAAAAATCAGTCAAAGATATATTTCTTCCCTTGATCAAACTGACCAAGTCGACCAAGTGAGGCTTCACCCCTCACCTCCAGTTCCATTACAATAGAGTATCCTAAGCCTATTTAAAGGCTTCATTACATGCAATCCACATGCACAATACCATGGGATACCAAAACCATGGGCCTGAAAACCACCACTGTTGACCTAAATCAGATTTAACTCATTGACTATTTTACAAAGTCAAGTTTAACCCAACATTCCCCCCTTCAAAATTGACTTAGGGTAATTATCTAGGTCCCACCCCCCTTAAAGTTTATAACCAGGGTATCTGAGATTTTGTTGATGTTTGAATATGTTAGGACTGAAACGACAACCTCAAGAGGATACAAATCCCCTTGCGTTTTTAAAGAGGTGCTACTCCTCTTTGGCTTATGTTTTTCTTTGCATATTTTATATCCAAAATAATATGGGATACTATCAAATGACTGAATCCAACTCTTTAAGGCTCAATAAAATTAAAAATACTGAAAAATAAAAGATATATATAAGGAGAATTCCTGAGAAGTGGACCAAGAACCTCAAACAACACACAATATAGAAAGTAATAAAATCCTCACATCCATCACAGTTTAATAAAAAATTATGATCACATTCAAATAAGAGAAATGGTGCAATGACACAAGATAACTTTGAAAGAGTACTACTTATTAAGCTCAAAAGAAGATTTTGATAGATTGACTTCAAATATTCTATACTCATAACTCAGAGTTATAAAATACAATCAAAGTCGATCCCGACTTAGTTCTCTGGGATTTCTAAAAAATAATAATGTCTGTTACAATACTTGAAATTTAAAGGCGTTTGTCCATTAATGAACTGGGAAGGACATGGAGTGGAGCACGAGCAACGAGTAACATGATCTGGAAAGAAGATAAGGAGGAAGTTATCATAATTCAGTTACACTTTTCTAATGAAAGAATAAATATAACTGTATGAAATTTGATAAGGAAGAAGGTATGTAATCAATATGGAACTACTGTGATGGAATCTCTCTTTTTCATTTGCTTGTTAAGCGTCTTTCATATATTTTCTTGTTGCGTTTATGTGTCCGTTTATAACCGCTTCCATTGTGTTATAGCTCAAAATTCCACTACTATGCATTTATGACATTGGCCTATTCATTTACACCTTTTCCAACCACTTTTGATGAGGTTCCTCTTTAAAAAACACCTTTTTGCATGGTGTACGCACCCTGATACATATGCAGTGAGTGTACATACGCTAGCTGGATGCCTGACAACCCGCGTATACTTTAAAAGTTGTAAAAATTAAAAAGTTCTGCGCTTTCAAGCGAAATTTACAGGCTTTGTCGGGTTGCACAACCATCTTACCTCCTGTAGCCCTTCTGATAATAGATTAACCATCTTTTCTCCATATAAAAGGGCCCTAGGGGAGGTCATTTGGACATATGAAAGAATAGGCAAGTGAACTCTGATAAATTTTCTCCCTTGCATTCCAAGCCTTTTGCATTCTGCTATGAGTTTCATCCTCAACATTCCCTTCCATCCATCCTCCTTATACAATCTATAATTTTCTCCTATATTGGAATGTTGGTTGTGAGGATAACATATTGGGAATAATGCACTTGGAGTCAAAGTAGAGGAACCTAGGCGAGGTTCGTGGAGCGGCGTCGACAAGATTCAAGTTGTAATTTCAATCTTGTTATCAATAAAAGAGAAACTTCTTGTCCCATATATTTATGTCTTTATGTTTATGTTTATGTTTATGAATGTTTTTCATGAATATCTAACCCTTTAGATGATCTTGGTATCTATGCATATGCTGTCATAGTTTATTCTGTGAATTTGTTTCAGGCCAGCTTTGGGAGGAGGCCTGCAATCTTGTAACAAACAACAACATGAAAGGATCTACAACATATGGAAGGACTGAAGGTACACATTTAGATATTTTCTCCCTTCCCTTAACTATCATTAGGTTTTTTTTAGGTTTGGGGTAGAATGGAAGCATTTCGATCTTTTAAGGTGTCAAGGCTTTGCCTAGTCGCTAGACCCAGATTAGGGGGATTTTTCTCCATAGCACATTGGAAATTCAACAATCTTGGAACTATAGATCTGTTTATCCATTCTTGAATATAATCCCTTAGTCGGGAGACAATTATTTCTTTCTTTACTTTGATACTTAACAATTCACTCTCAATTTCCCTATGGTTAATAGATAAATTTTTCAATATAGTCTCAATGTCTTCATTTTTATTTGTGTACTCAACAAGACAATTATCAATGCCATCATAAGTATACTCAACCATACTATCAAAATTTTCGGCCAATGATTTCTTCAAATTTTCAACTTGCTTCAAATTACTCCATGCTCATGAGCATTGAATTTGATATTAAGTTTGGATCTGAAACTTCAATAGTGGTGCCCGCAATATCCAAACCAATAATCTTTGAGAATCCCTAAATCTTTTTTCGTGAAAGTTCTTTTAATTGATTTAACAACCCCATTTAATGTATTGATTCTTTCAATCCAACATGCCTTTAATTATTTAATACGACTCTGGGAGGGAAAATATTCATGTTTCCTTCTATGATCCGTCATTGCCGAGACTTTTTCTATAAACATAACAACCACATATGTGAAGAATATTTTGGAATACTCAGAGGG
>ML779882.1:780841-802875 GCA_009831015.1 Picea engelmannii | reverse complement strand
GGGGGGGGGGGTGAATCAATATGCACACTTTTACCACTTTTAACCACAATATATATTCTTTCACTTTATCAACAATGTTCAACAGTTTATCATCAATGTATCATATATGATTTCATTCAATATATCATCAACATATAATCATAAGCGATATCACATCAACAACATCACGTCAAATACACAGTACACCAATATTTACGTGGAAACCCAAATGGGAGAAAACCACATAATGCTTTCTTATATATATCAAGAATTCATTTATAGGAAACACCAACTTACCAATTCTCTAGCTGCAACTGGAAGGAGGCTACAACCCCCTATTTATAGGCTCCAACTCGAAGGAAGCTATGACTTCTTGAATTCTTTGGCTCCAAGTAGAAGGAGGCTACAACTCCCTGGGTTCTCCAACTCCAACCATAAGGTGGCTATAACCACCTAGTTATTAAGATCCAACCTGAAGGAAGTTCCAACTTCGTGATTCTCCGGCTCCAACTGGAAGGAGGCTACAACCCCCTTTCCTTTCCCCGTCTTGCCGCCCTGAAATATAAATGTAGATCAACTGTCACAGACTCTGCCACTATCACTGCCACAAACCTTGTCACTGTCACAGATTTGCCACTATCACAACTCTGTCTCTATCACTGTCACAACAACCTGCAACTCTCTCATCAAAGAAACCATATCTACTCTCATCCACATTCAACTCATGACAATATCACCAAGAGCATATCTCAAACCATATGCTCAACAACACCAACACATTCCTCTACCAAGCATTCACGAAGATCACCACATACCATCACAATACATGTGTCGCAACCAAGTGCCAATCTATACCATGTATCAACCATGCATCGATCTATACCTCGACCTATACCAAACCATGCATCAACCATACGCCTCAACACCATACAATGTACTATACCATGTGCCAACCATTCACATCAACCATGTACATCAACACCATACCATGTACCAATCCTATACCATAACATGTATCAACCATGCATCATAACAAGTGTCTCAAACATATACGATATCATGCCATACTCCATATGCCAATAAACCAATATATGAACCAACAATGTATCTCACCAAGTAGATCTCAACCAACATGCACCATGCATCCAATGCTGTGCTTGAAGTCATAAACCAAAGCTCACAAACACATGCCTCAAGCATGGTCCTCAATATCACTAAGATGCAATCTCATAACACAATATACCAAGCCTAAAGTATGCAACATAACATGTAACCAAACCATACACTAAGATAGACAATAATGCCTCTAATCAATGTACCATAACATCACCAAGAGGTACCATACCATCATGTATCATCAACATGCATCATACCATAACCAAACATGTAACGCTTAAGAATTACCTCTGATCCTGTAGCTAACCCGTTGTACTGTAAACTGACATGTAACTCTTCCACAGTCCTCAACAACCTGGTACCAACATCCCTTCACAACCTTTCACAAGTCCTTTTACATATACGTGACTTGCTCTTATAAAAACCATGGATATCCGCACTCTCCTCCACTGCAACCCGCATACATCCGCGCCCTACTGACCTACAACTTGTGGATACCTCATAAACTAAAGTTACTCAAGCTTGATGCAACCTCAAGACTTTCACCTTCGACTTTCCTTCGTAACCTCAGAAAAATGTCGTCACAAACTTGCAAAAATATCACCATACTAAACCATAACAAACACTATATAGATATTCAAATGTAAGTGTATATTTTATCCTTATGAGAGACTCCTTGAGGTGTTTATATACTTTTTCATAGTAACCTCTATCCTTACTTTAGGGCTTTCTTGTTGCAACCAATTTACCCTTTGACCAAGACTTGTAACCAACCAGGGGATTCTTGACCACTCTTCGGGGCTTCCAACTTTACAAGGCCATATCTCCCTAATCACGAGGAACCACATGGCAATCCACATATCACTGGAAATGAAAATATATGTACTATCCATCTATAATAGTCTTACTTGCAATTTCATTGTCCTTCATGTTCATATTCCTTAATAAACTTCGGGTCTCGTAACCACACCTCCGGGGATACATGTAGACTACATCAAATGCACCCAAATAACTCACCATCAATCTCGACCATAGATTTGTCTAACATCTCTGGACCTCTCAAAGGGTTGACATCAATCTCCAAGATCACTCTCCAAGGATTGAAATCAATGACAAGGAACTATCAAACAATCTCCCCCTTTAGAATTGATGACAACACCAACATTTATGGCAACACTTAGACATGGAAACACTCATGCTCATGCTCCCCCTGTGATCATCACTCTTCATCAATGTTTCTATCTCTCCCCATTTGAAATCAATGTCAAAGGGTATCTCCTTTTTGGGCTGCTCCCTTTGTCTTCATGCCTTAGTTATTTCTTTTCATCTTTGACCAAAGGTTAAGTACCCTTGTCGATATGTCTCCTCTTGATACTGTACCTAATCTATCCAATCATAGGCAAAATAAAAACTCTCCCTGTGGGTATGTCTCCCTCTATATACATGCTGCCAATCTTCCTTTCTGGATCTCTCTCTCTAATGATCTGTAAGATGTAGAAATACATGTGAAATGTTTCCTTTCCTCTCTTCCACTATTACTTATTGTCCATTTTTGCTTCCTCATGTAATTCACTGATATATATATATATATATATCATTCAAAATTGGATGTCTTCAATCACTTGCCATGTTCACTTGACCATGTTGTCAAATGATTCCATTATGATGATATAGCTTCTGCTGACAATTTCTCTTTCCTTGTTCTTTTGTGTCTTTCACTGCTTTCCTTTCTGTGACCAACTAATCCCAATTGATTCCACTGATTGCAATTGTAAATACACTGTTATGCATCGTATCTAACCCATGCTTTCTGTACCTGCTAAACATATCATGAATCTATCTATTTCCATATGTCACAAATTGTTCATAACCTTGCTACTCAATTATCCACAATGTTGACCCATATGTCATTGTACCTTTTGAAGAGTATAATACAACTGATCATCACATGTTCCTATTTATCAGACTAAATCAATATATGCCCATTGATATGATCTATCTTCTCATCAAACTCTGCATGTTTGGAACAACATTTACTGAGGATAACCCTACCTGAATGCATATGTGTAATAGAATCATAAAATTCTATCTGCCAATTGATACCTGTGTGGTAACACTACTTCTGAACCAATCAATATGTTATTATGTACTTCTGCTATCTAACTAGTCTGAATCTGTCTCTACAAACACTTCAAACTTCAAATTGCTCGAAAGATGGTTTTCTGATTTGTAGTATCTACTGCATGGACTGCCCCTGTTCAACATACATATTTACTGGGAGTCTCCAAGCTAGATGGCTAAAAAAAATACCCACTCTGATGTCAAGTAATATTCCTCTTTGTCTGTAGACTCATCATCTTTCTAAACTATGACTTCTTCCTTTCTGCATGTGGATTGATCTTGCACTACAATTCCTGAAATTACAATCTCTTGAACATGTTCTTTATTTACATGTTCTTATTTTATTTCTCATGCTACTGCAAATACTATGATCTCTGGGACCTGTTCTTTATTCACTTGTTCTTCTTGTTTTTCATTTCTTCTCCAAACCTTCTTGTATCTGATATCTTTCCTTTTCTCTGTAGAGTTGTCTTCATGTCGTACTATTTCCAATCTTGAGAGTATGACTTCTGGGTGTCCTTCATTCATCTGATCTTCCTTTACCTATTCTTGTTTTATTTTCCAAACCTTCTTATATCTAATATCAATGTTCTTTCTCAAAGAAGTATCCATCATGCTTCTACAATCACGAGCTATGTGTCCATAATTATGGCACTTGTAACATTCAATGTCATGTGGGGCCTCATTAGCTTTTCTTGCTTGAAAATTTCTTTCATATGCCCTGCAATCTACAACCTTGTGTCCAAAGTTAGTACAATAAAAATAATGACCATAAAATAAATTTACATACCTGGGAGTGAATGATATTTTTTGTGGTGTAGTCTTTCTGAATTGATGCCTTGGCTGATCATGATCTTCTCTTCTGTGGATCCCTTCATTATGGTTGAAGATTCTTTGTTTCCTGAATGTGGTAGGTCTTGTTGAAGATGTATCTCTATTATACTCTTTATTCTTTGATTCTTGTTCACCATGATTCTTTCCTTTGATTACTTCTGCATAACTCGTACTTTTTTCTTCATTCTTCTTTTCTAGCGACCTGAAAGGATTTTCTTCAATATCTACTGCTGATGTGGATGTTTCTGTATTTTCAACGTTCTCACTGAGCTTGACGATTTTACTTCTCAATGTGAAAATTTCTTCTTCAAGCTTCTCAACCTCTTCTTCTTTCTTCATCATTCGACTCTTCATGAATTCTTATGTTCACTTTGCTTCTTCAAGTTGGATGTTCAATGTGATTATTTCATATTCAAGTTATCTTTCTCATTGACTGAATTCTGCTTCATGATTATTTTCCTTTTCAATATCAGGGTTGTCTTCTATTTCATTGGTTTTTTTTGTCTCATCACTTTCAATCTTCAAATAAGGGCATTCAATTTCAAGATGTACCTGCTCTTCACAAGTAAATCAAAAGAACCCACTTCTGTTGATTATAAACTCTTGTTCTTTTGAATTTGTCTGACATGATGAACATCTTACCTCTTGTTATGTACCTACATCTTCTTTATCAATCTATGAATTTGTGATGGGATAAGAATAGATATTATGTAGCTTATCCCATAGTTCTTTAATTGATGATCATTTTCCCACTTTGTCCTTTACTGAATTAGGTAATCCTTCCATGTTGAAATCCATTATTATTTTGTTGTTCTTCAATTCCTTCTTGGTTGCAGTCTTTGGTTTCTTTGAACCCTTGTGTCGTATAATAACGGAATACCAAATATCATATCCCCGTGCTTGCAAACATGTTTTTGTTCTTCTACTCCATGACTCATAGTCTAGACCATTATGACCATTGAACATTGGTACTCCATTCATACTACACTCCATGATCTACCTTCCAGTGGTTAAACTATTTCCTTGAAGGCACTGAATTTGATACCAATTGTTGGAATACTGAGAGGGGGGGGGTGTGTGAATAAATATGAGAATTTTTTTTACCATCAATGTATCATATACAATTACATTCAATATATCATGAGCATATAATCATAAGAAGTATCACATCAACAACATCACATAAAATACACACTACACTAGTGGAAACCCAAATGGGATAAAACCACAAAATGATTTGTTATATATATATATATATCAAGAATTCATTCATACGAAGCACCAACTTCCCAATTCTCTAGCTGCAACTGGAAGGAGGCTACAACCCCCTATTTACAAGCTCCAACCTGAAGGAAACTACAACTCCTTGAATTTTGTGGCTCCAACCAGAAGGAGGCTACAACCCCCTAGGTTCTCTGGCTCTAATTGGAAGGTGGCTACAACCACCCAGTTCTCATGCTCCAACATGAAGAAAGCTCCAAATCCTTGATTCTTTGGCTCCAAATAGAAGGAGGATACAACCCCCTTTCCTTTCCCCATCCTACCACCCTAAAATATAAATGTAGACCAACTGTCATAGACTCTACCACTATCACTGCCAAAAACCCTGTCACTGTCACAACTTTGTCACTATCACAACTCTGTCACTGTCACATAAACCTATAACAGTCTCATCCATAAAACTAGATCTACTCTCATCAACATGCAACTCATGCCAAGATCAACAAGATCATATATCAAACCATAAGCTCAACAACACCAACAAATGCTTCTACCTAGCATGTACCAAGATCACCACATACCATCACAAGATATGTGTCTCAACCAAGTTCCAACCTGTACCATGTATTAACCATGAATCAACCTGTACCTCAACTTGTACCAAGCCGTGCATCAACCATGCACCTCAACACCATACCATGTGCCAACCATGCACATCAACCATGTACATCAACAACATACCATGTACCAATCCTATACCATAACGTGTATCAACCATGTACCATAACAAGTGTCTCAACCATATACCATATCATGCCATGCACCATATGCGAAAAAACCAAGATATGAACCATCAATGTATCTCACCAGGTAGATCTCAACCAACATGCACCATGCATCCAAGGATGTGCCTCAAGTCATAAACCAAAGCTCACAAACACATGCCTCAAGCATGATCCTTAATATCACCGAGATGCAATCTCATAACACAATATACCAAGCCTCAAGTATGCAACATAACATGTAACCAAAACATACACCAAGATAGCCAATATTTCCTCTAATCAATTTACCATAACATCACCAAGATAACCAATAATTCCTCTAATCAATGTACCATAACATCACCAAGAGGTACCATACCATCATGTATCATCAACATGTATCATACCACAACCAAACATGTAACCCTTAAGACTTACCTCTGATCCTGTAGCTGACCTATTGTACTATAAACTGACATGTAACTCTTCCACAGTCCTCAACAACCTGGTACCAACATCACTTCACAACCTTTCACAAGTTCTTTTACATATATGCGACTTTATGTTCTACAAACCACAGATATCCGTGCTTTCCTCTGTTGCAGCCCATGTACATCTGTGCCCTACTGACCCGCAACTTGAAGATACCTCAAAAACTAGGGTTACTCAAGATTTCTGCAACCTCGAGACTTTGACCTTTGACCTTCCTTCGTAACCTCAAAAAAATTCCTTCACAAACTTTCCAAAAGATCACAATACTAAACCATAACAAACACTAGATATATATTCAAATGTAAGTGTATATTTTGTCCTTATGAGAGACTCCTTGAGGTGTTTATATAATTTTTCATAGTAACCTCTCTCCTTACTTTAGGGCTTTCTTGTTGCAACCACTTTACCCTTTGACTAAGACTTCTAACCAACTAGGGGCTTCTTGACCACTCTTCGGGGATTCCAAATTTACAAGGCCATATCTACCTAACCATGCGGAACCACGTGACATTCCACATATCACTTGGAACGACATGATGTTTACTATCCATCTATGATAGTCTTACTTGCAATTTCACTATCCTTCGTGTACATATTCCTTAATAAACTTCGGGTCTTGTAACCACACCTCCGAGGCTACATGTAGACTACATCAAATGCACCCAACTAACTCATCATCAATCTCGATCATACATCTGTCCAACATCTCTAGACCTATCCAAGGGTTGACTTCAATCTCCAAGATCACTCTCCAAGGGTTGAAATCAATGGAAACCAAACGTCCAACATAATCCTTCATCATTATTCAAATATGCATTTAAATATTCTTTAGTGTTTTGAATTCTGAGCCCGAGAGAAGAAAAACCTTTGCCAAGTCCCATAAATATAAAATGAGCGACATTCTTTTCTTTATGTTCTTTTCAAGAAAATGTCAAGTAGCCATGATTAAGCTTGAAATTCATTTTACTCTCAGATTTGAATCTAGAGTTCCTTAAAGAGTTCTATCAGGTTGTATCATGGCGACTGGGGTAGCCAATATAGGTGGGGGCATGAGAATTGCTTCCAATTCCTTGATTCTCTCCTCTAGTCTGAGATTTTCCTCTTCCATATTAACTATTGAAACGTCCAATTCATCCCCTGTGATTCTATGAATTGAAGATAATTTTGACGACAACATGTTTTTATTGTCAATGGTGGACCATGACTTTCCTTTCTTATTCTTTGAGGTTATTTCAAAGGTAAATTTATTTGAAGACTTATCAAATAAAACATTCTGCACAAAAAAGGTTTCTTCATCAGAGATGATTTCATCTTGAACAACCAATTGTACATTTTCTTGAGCGTCTTCTTCATCATTTGGAAACCAAATATTTTCAATATCCACATCTAAGTCCATATTATCCAGCAAAATATCATCTTCAGGGATGTTTTGTTCTTCTCCCTCTTGTTTAGAATTAAATCTTTTCCTTTTTAATTGTAATTTATGAGGGTTTTCTAGACTTCCTTGAGGAGGATTCCTTTCTTCATCATCACTTGAATTGTTACTTGGGGTTTTTCTTTGTTGAGTTGTTGTAGAATGAGGATTTAATTTATGCAAAATAATTCTATGAGAAACAATGGGTGACTGAGAATTTATTTCACTTGAGGGTTTCCCCCTTTGCTTATAGCCTTCAATAGTGCTCACAATTGACTTTATGTCGCCGACATCTTTATCAACACCCTGAACATGGGGGTCACTACTATCACCCTCTTCATCTCCAAATATGAGTGTATTGATCATTGTGGGGATGAGCCCAATTGCTACCATGTGATTATAAAAAAGGTTGTTAGGGTCAAACCCTTTGATTTCCTCTCCAAGCATCAAATTAAACTGGTCAAAGTAAGAGGAATATTCATCAATTTTGGGAATTGCTCTTAAGAGAATTTCACCAACTTTCCAAGGTAGAGGAATGAACTGATTTTTCCTTCTTTCATAAAAAGCATTAAACCAAAACTTATACTGCCTCGCCACCTCTATGATAAATAACTTGTTCGACACATAATAAGGAAAAAATATAGGTTTTTCATGAGAACAGAAAATCCTAATGATGTTGTAGTTATCCATTTTCTCCAGAATTCTGTTTTTGTCCAAAAAGGTTGATTCTTCCAATGAAATCCTGAAAGTATCTTCTCCAAAGAGTAACTTCTTAAATTCAGAGACAAAATCATTGTAAACTTCATAAAAATACTGGATAGCTTTATGCCATATAGAAATGAATGATAGTGTGTGATAGTAAATACTAGATAAGATGCCATATATAAATTTTTCTCGTTTCTAAAATTCGTCAACTGTGCAGAAATTTCATTCAATATGATCTTTTCCCAATTGAAAACAACATTCTCATGAACTGTAAAATATAAAATATATAGGGCTAGCCGGGGAATAGTTGTTGTGGAATCTTGATCCGTAACTCTATTAAATAACCAAGCAATTTCTCAATAGGGGTCATTTAAATAACTAACCTATATTCTGGATAGGTCTTCCAACATCATAGTAGGGTCTTGTAGATATTCCTGCAAGAGCTCGATTCCATTATKTTTCCCTCTAATAAAATTTCTGGCATCATCTGCTTTGTACGTTAAGTTCGGCTCTAGTAGTTTTAACATATTTTTGAAGACCGAAGGCGCCAATGAAATATGGGAGCCACTTTGTAGTGGAATGGTTCTTTTGTTCTAGAATTTTTTTTCAATGCACCAGTGACCATATATTTGCATTTAAAAACCTTATGACACAACAAGCGAGAGCTATTCCTGATGTCCAAAATTTATTATTATCTCTATTTGGAAGCGTTGAATAACACCAATATGCCCTCGACCAGTGGTAATTGTGGTATTCTTTGTAAAATATATTTAAGGTATCCCCACAAAAATGTCGTCTTCTTTTAGCCATCTTCAACAAGTTGACAAACTTCTCTGTAATGCCGCTCAAAACAATGAAATAATCTTTTACGCTAGATCCTTGATGATAAAATTAACCCGAAATAAATGAGATTTGCCTCGATAGAAACATCATTAATAATGATCTTTTCAGAATTTAATTTAGCAGTTGAGTTTGTAGAATTAACATTTAATATGACTCAATAATTGTGAAGAGGAAGGACATGTCACGACGTGGTGGCAGAGTTGAAGATTTTAAATGAAGATGCGAGTCCGCTGTGATAAGAAAAATGGATAAGTATCAATGCCTGTCGGACGTACTTGTGAGGATGGGAGATACAAAGAAATGAAAATATGAGTCCGCGAAACAAAAAATAAACTAAGTGATGGGAAGAGGTCAAGAGAGAAAAGTGATAGGTTGTGGGTCCGCCAACCTGTGAATATAACAAAATGAGGTTAAGTATGGAATAAACCATAAGTCGTGGAGGTAATATATGACAATAAATATTATGGGATGGAAACATACTTAGAAAAAACACAAGTGCATAAAATTGAAAAAGAAAGAAGGACTTATGAGGTTCAACAACTGGCTCCAACTGTTGGATGATAACCCCCCACGGGTTATCAAGAATCCAAAATCTCAAGACAGTTTCCTTCTCCATTGGGCTATGGGGTCCAGGAGGTGAGAATATACAAACCAAAGAAAACAAACTAGGTACAAGCGAGCATAAACAATTCAAGCAAAGAAACTCTTCAAATGATGCCCATTGACAAACAACATTAAAACTTTTCCCTTCATATCCCTGAGCATGTACGAGTTGAAACTTAAAATCTTTTAAATGATATAGGACCCGATACAAAGTTATTCAAACTTTTCATGCATTGGTGGATTTTCTTTTGCTTTGTTCTAGAGTAGTACCAAGTCACCTTTTTGAAAATTCTTTATTATTTCACTTTGATCAAAATAGTTCTTGTCATTTTGTTGTCTTTGACAAATTTTATTTAATGCTTCTAGTCTCTCTTCTTCTAACTTCAACAACTTATTCAATCTCTTTTCTAGAGGAGGAGCATCTTCTGTATCTTCAATATTTATTGCATAATTCAGGGCATTCAATTCAATACTTAGTGGTGTTATAACAAAATTTTCCTCACCCCATGCAACTTGCTTGGATGGCCTTTCCATTTCCCTATGCAGACTAGAAGTCCCCTGTTGTACTACCCAGATCCAAAAAATCATATTTTTCCACATATATGCCCCCTACTAGTTAGACAACATGCGTATATGCAGGTTGCACCACTACAGCCCATGTACATCAAGTATGGTGCTCAAAATTAAAAATTGTGTCGGGTTTCCATGTCACGTTAGGAGACCCATGATCCTTGAACTTCCATATACTTGAAACGTTCCGACTCGGCCCTTCAGTTCCATTTGAAGGCTATAAATTAAGCCAATATCCAAGCCATGGAAGATGATAGAATTCAACTTTTGAGAGCAAAGATACTCGGGAGAAATTTTCACTTCACATTGAGTCTACATCCCTTTATCCTTTAAAGTCTGAACACATTGTTCACCCCCAAGCTCTTCCCTCTTTGATGGAGAACCTCATTGTCTTATTTATATGATATTGCGTTTGGTGGAGGATTGAAGTGGTGGAGGCCCAGTTGGAAGGGACTTAGTTTCTCGGTTCTGAGACGTGCCAACACAAAAGTTTGTCACTTGTATACTTCTGTTGATTATTTTAATAGAAATACTATTTTCTCGTCCAATTGATATCTTGAAAATATTTGAATTATTATTCCATGGATGTATTTGTCATGTATGTTAATGGATTATGCTATTTTATATGCTAACATTATATATTATCACCATATGCTTGTGTATCTTGGTTGTTGAGGACAAGCTGCAGGTATAAATCTTTGAGTTGCGTGCTCAACAATGGTCTTCATCGAACGTCCAGACGAGGTAGGCTCTTTATCTTGTCTTGTTGGAATTTTCATTTATATAGCATACTTGGGATTAGAGTTGATTTCTGTAGTCATTCCGTCTGTTGTGGTTTACCCCATGCCATAGAGATATTTTCCTCGTAACATAATTAGCGACCATACTGGGGATTGCATCTTCCATTTTGGGGTTTGGAGTGTTTTTCTCCTTGCCTTGCTCTCTATTAGCCTCGGTTTCCTTGTTGCTTGATTGCTTGACAACCTATTTTTACTTTGCATTTGAGTTTCTTGGCCTTTTCCTTGTCCTGACAAGCGTTTTAATACATATACACATTTTTCCTCTTGACAGACGCATACATACGCAAGATGTCCTTCTATAGGGTGCGTACATATGCGGTTTTTGCTTAAATAGTCGCGTAAATCAACTTTTTAGGCTTACTGGCTGAGTTTGGATGGTTGCTGAGTCTTCTTGGGTCTCTGTCCTAACTGTTGAGTGCTTGCAGAGTGATAGGAAACCTTATTTTTGTTGAATTTTCGGGCGATTTTATTTCTTATAATCTTTTTCATTGGTTGTCCTTACATCTTGGTCCGAGTGTTTTCTTATTGGTATCCTACTTGGCTTGTATCTTTTTGCTTGCAGTAGGGTCTGTATATCAAGCTGCTTTTCAGCCCTTGCATTTTTCGTTTCTTTATATCGAAAATACAAAAAAAAAAAAAAAAATGTTGATTTTGCATGTTGGCATTTGCTCTTTTGGTTGTTTAGTATTGATCTTGATATATGTGGAAATATTGCATCTTATTGAAATTGTAGAAGTTGAATTGAAAGTTGCATTGTAAAAGCTTACCATCTTTTGAGAATTGAAGATTAGGACTTAGCTTTATATTTATATTCATTTCTTTGATATGCTGAGTCATAACATCATCAGTTTCATGACCACATCTCTTGAGTAAACAAAGCCATTAAAAGTAATGTTGATTAAATAAAATTTATTAGAAGCAATTTTATTTTCCAATGTACACAAACAAGCACATGATATAGGACCTTGGAATAGAATTTTGTGAGTGAAATTCTCCAAGGATATTAAACTAAACATGTGTGTCTGACTAGGGAGTGGTGAAATCTATTTTGTAATTAGTGACGCCAGGACACTATGCTCACATCAGAGTTAAGAATGAGGTCACACAAAGTTGGTTGCAAAGATAGCCCTCTAATACCTTCTTAGCATCAAAGATATTTCTGGGGATCTATTCGTATTTGGGGTTATTTCTAGTACCTTTACCTCTGTGAGAGGCGGTGCTTTCAAGATTTCAGGCTTTGTTACCCTGCCCATACAATGGACCTAACTTACGACTGTTCGCCTGGGCATTGGTTATATCTCGGTGGCTCTAGTTGCTTGAAATAGGTAGCTACATAGGTTACTTTCAAGGGTTATTCTGCAGGTACCCTGAGTCAGATAAGGGTCGAACAACACGCAACCTTTATGGAGGATTACCTCTCCGGGGGGATTTGACCAACTGCACTGTTAAGCCCACGAGGGCCCTTATAACTAATTCTGATACCTCTGATCTTTTGAAGGGAGTCTCAAGCCCCTCTTGGGAAAGGCATACCTACTTTGGTGAGGGAGTCCCCTCTTCAACTAGTATATCTTGTTTGTGTGCATTTGTCCTTTTTGTTTATTTTGGTGTGCTCTTTGATTGTTAGTTGGCCTTAGGATTTGTTTTTATATCTCGAGTCTTGAGTCATCATGCAACCAAACCAGCTTCCTCGCAGGTCTCTCCATTAGTTAAATTTACCACCGCATCTTGAGTCTTTTCCTTCTAAAAGGCGTAAATTTATTAAACATGGTACACATACCTCCACCTACCATACTTGTGGTTATACAATTCTGAGTACCGAGTCAAGTTCAAAAGACACTGGGAGTCCCTCAACTTCTATACCGTCTGTGGTTAATGGGACTCCTTCTACTCCTTCAACCACTACGGTTGTAGTGCCAGAGGTTCCCATCATCACTCCTATCCATCCTGTGGTTGCTACTCAACCCATAGTAACGAACCCTTTTGGGTCTATTTGTGGTATGCTTGGATACAATGCTTAGTGCATGTCTTTGGTTTCTAACCATTTCTCTTTTGGTATGCCAAATATGACATCACAACTTTCATCTTCCCTTCCAACGAATAATAAAAATCCTAATATTGGACCTGGTGGCATGGCTCCTCTGCAAATTCCACTCTATTTTGGTGGAGCTCATATTCCCCAAATGAATCCTACGGCTGGAAGCCAACCTCCTTCCCCTCCCAGGTCTAATCCTAGTCTCAATGCTCCTGGATGGAGTACTCAACTGGGTGGACAAGCCACTTCCTATGTTCCATCCTTTCCCCCTTCCTCCTCCACATCGATTCCGACCAACACATTTGTTAGGATGAATCCACCTCTAACCTCCAGATTTCCACACGAAGGGAGTCAATCTCATACTATGGGAAACCCCCAGCCTAGAGCTCCTCTAGCTGGGTGAAATGTTTATAACCTTCATTATACTATTCCTATAGTTATGGTGCCCATACAATCTCTTATGAATCAGTTTGGAGGAGGATATTACCAAACCAGACAAGGCCATGGTGTATACCAGAACCTTGGATGGTCTGCAATACCTCAAGATCAATCTTTTCCGAGGGCATGGGATCAGATGCCACAACCCCAACTCCCTTTTCTGTCCACTCTTAATTTTCTAGATTTGTCAAGATTAATGAATGACCTGATGTGCCACGACCCATCATGGTCCCCCATCCCCACCAAGATTCCTTCGAACATTCCAAAATTTGAGGGAAAGACTGGCGAGGATCAAGGTGATCATGTTGCTAGTTTTCATCTTTGATGCTCATCCAATTCCCTTGATGATGATTCTATTCATTTGAGACTGTTTCAATGCACCCTCACGGGGGTTGCAGTGAAATGGCACATTGAGTTACCAGGGGGAACATGAAAATTTTTTAATCAGATGGTTTTGGTCTTTCTCAACCACTTCCATTTGTCGGTTCGTTATAATTCTGACATAGAAATTTTGTCGGCGTTCCGCCAAGATAAGGCCACACATATCTTGTACCATATCCAAGAGTGGTGTAGATGGAATAGGTTGATTAAAGCCTACATTCCTCGATAGTTTCTGTTGGAATGGTTCCTTAAATCCCTATTGCTTTACATTTCGAAGGATGTTTCTACATCCGGGGTAACATCTGAGGAAGAAGATATTTTCAAAGCTTAACAATTGGACCTCATATATGCTCAATCTGGGATTTTATATGAAATTCTTCTTGACATGCCAAGGTCAAATTATGACCCTAGACAAAATCCTAGGCCTCATTCTGATGGCATCATAGACTCCGTGAATGCTAAGTTTGCAAACTTGGTGATGAACCAGTTGAAGGAGTTATTTCTAAGCCATTCTGTAGTAGGACAAGCTTCGTCTTCGTCCTCCACTCCCACTCAGTCGATAGATGTGCATTCTGTACAGTCATCGAATGACCCAAATGGTAAGAAACAACCACAAGGGAATAGAAATAAAGGATGAGGCAATAATCGTAAGAGTGGTAGAAATAATAACAAAACCAAGGACAACGCTAACAATGATAGATCGAATAATAATGCTGGTGAGGGAAATAAAGAAAAGCGAAAGGTGAAGTTTCCTTGTAAACTTTGTAAAGATGATCGCCTTACCAACCTATTCCCCAAACTTGAGGAAGCCTTGAGGTTCTTATCTCAACCGCCCACTGTGCTGACCAAACTGTTTCCGCATAATCAACACATGGCTTCGATCTCTTCTAACACTGGAAATGCGTCGAGTGGGAAACAAAACCCCCCAATACATGAAGGTGATCATCTATGTGTGAATATGGTGAAGTCTCAAATTGACGTAGCCACTCGATCTCATGATTACGGTTCTTCATAGACTGTTGTAGGTCCATAGTCTCCCCGTCCTATGGAAACACCTTTGCATATCGAAAAACCAGAGCCTCTGCCCCGTATTCTAAAAGGAGTACTGAAATGCTCTACCCACAACCCTAATGCCAGAGCTACCCATAACTATTTGATTATCAAAGATCTGGGTCAAACCCCTTGTGCGATGTCGGCTTTGGAGGTGCTCCAAACGTGTCCTTCATAGAGGAATGCCTTCAGAGCCTCATTGTAATCATCTTCTTGCGAATGAGCACAACTGTCACATCTCCTCTTAGATATAAGCCACCACCATTCCAACAAGCTTGTTTTCCACTGCATTTTATAGTTTTAGCTTATTTCCTTATTGAATAGAAAACCAATTTTACTGTATCTCTGTTATTCTGTGTTAAACATCTTTTAATAATCTGTATTCATTTCGTTATGCTCATAAAATATGGATCAGTGGTATCAGAGCAGTCTGCTCCTTGTCATCTTAATGCATGTCCCCAACGAGGTCAATGTACAAAGAATTGGGTCTCGAGCTTGTTTCTCTTGAGGACAAAAGCTCTCACACGCCCAAGCGACGTCACATGGCAGGAGAAAATAAAGATGATGGGACAAGAGATCCTTTCAAAATTTTGCTTAAGGAATCCCTCACGTAACAGAGGAATGAGATGATGCATAGTTTCGCGCAAATCCTTCGACGACTACCAACAAACGACACATCTTCCTTGAGCAGAGGTGCTGCCCCCTTCAAGGTACAAATCAACTTTGGTATTCCTATATTTGAAGGTCAGATAGACCCATACATTGTAGATAAGTGGTTGAATATAATAGAAGGGTATTTTTATGTCCATAGCTTTTCGAATAGAGAAAATATTACTTTTTCACTCCTCGAAGTTGTTCCCCATGTCAAAGATTGGTGGGAAACTTTCTGTGAGCAAAAGGAAATAGAGAAACCCTCATTATTTATAGTCATGACCACTTGGGAATCCTTCAAGGATGTTATTAAGGAACAATACTACCCTGTCAGAAGTTATGATGACTTGTATACCAAATGGACCACACTGCGACAAGAAAGAGACCAAGCAATGCCAGAGTTCACAAATATCTTCCATACCTTGCACACCAAGCTAGGTATCAAAGATTTAGAGCAACATCTGATGCTCAAGTATCATGGTTCTCTGCATAGATACATCCAGACCAAAATGGAATTTTTGGACATCTCGTCCTTGGGTGCGACCTACCGATATGTCATCAAAATCGAGCAGAAGCTTAAACAAAAGACGTGACAATTTGGGCATGGGAACCCCTCACAACAAACGTCAGGAAGGGGTGGCCCCAACCCATAGAACAAAGGATAGAGAAAATATGGACAATATCAGGACAACCAGTCCAAGCCGTAAGTAACGAAGGACATCGAAAAGACAAAGAAAGATACCGGGAAGTGGCACGACTTCTATAAGAGCCCTTGGCATAACACTGTTGATTATCGTTCAAAGCAATCGTTGGTGGCCGAAGTGAAAGCCTCTGAATTAGATAAGTGTTATGACTCTAAGTCAAAACCAAAAAGGGGAAGATGGATCATTGACGCGGAACCCAGTGCCACTGTTGCTACCACCAAGCTCCATCCCGATGAACCAGACGAGCCAGAAGAAGGTGAGCACCTCTTCCATTCACAAAAGTGGGTAAAATGCACCCCGCTGCATTTCATCGTTGATAGTGGTATCAAGAAGAACCTCATCTCAGTAGAGGTCGTCAAGCAGCTGGCCCTGCCGACAACGTCGCACCCACAACCCTACACCATTGGATGGCTCTACCAAGGAAGCGATCTCTGCATCAACCAACAGTGCCGACTGTCGTACGACATCAATCCCTTCAAAGACGAGGTATTGTGTGATGTTGCTCCTCTTGAAGTTTGTAATGTTCTTTTGGGTTTGTTGCTGTCCTAATACACACTTGCAAACGTGAGCAAAGTCCAACTCACTTAGTGTGTCCTTGGAGGCACGATGCCTAGGTTCAAAGCCCACGTTGTTACTTTGGCTTGAACCTCTTCCGTCTAGGCTTAGTCCTAGGGAAGCCAAGGGGGGTAGACCCTAGTTACTAGATATGATTGATGTTATGTTCTAGGAGTTGGTTTTAATTAGTTACAAGGTTGAGGGGAAAGACTAACCTATGATGCAAAGGCATCCATGCAAGATACAATATTTACTTATGTCAAGCAAGCCCTTCCCTAAGTCAAATAAGACTAGTGCCTAAGGTTGGGCAAAGGGGTCAACTAATGTTTGAGGAGGGTTGATTACAAAATGATTACAAGGATTACAATAGTACAATTATCCCACAACAAAATTAGATACAAGTACTTACATAAATGAATGAAAGATGTTACAACAATTATGAACAAGAGATACAAGATACATAAGATACAAAGGAAACAAAATAACCAAGTGCTTTAATGTGAGGAATTTAAAGAGATTCAAAACATAAAGATCATCCACATCAAGTCAAGCATGCCTCAATAACACTTACTCTATTGGATTGCTTATCATTGGCAACCACAACACTGAAGATCCAATAAGATGATGCCTCCAAATGGGATGCACTATCTCTTGAGGGATCACACCATAAAAAACACTTAACAAATAAAATGAAAGGCTTGAAAGAACAAGTGCTCCACAATACTTGAAAGATTGACACTTAGATAATTAATCCACAAAGAAATAAAACTTGCATGTGAAATTAAAAACAAGATGTGTGCTTGCAATTAATGTTCTAAACAACCATAAGATGTACCAAAGAGATTGATGCCTAAAACACTAAGTGGATTAAAAGTTGCATAACGATTATTAAAGATTTTATTACCCTAACTAAGTGTCAAACGAAAATCCTCCTCCCCCAATTACCAAATGGCCGCTGGATGCTCAAGAAGTGAGGCAACGAGGCCTAGCCTAGCTTCATAGGTCAACCCTAAAGATCCGAGTACTCCTGGAAAGGATGTCGCGCGCTGTGAGACCATCCTCGGCCTAGCACCTTCCGTTTCCTTCCTCAAACCCTGTTTTAGATGGCGAAGATGGAGAATTTAGGTGTCCTATTAAGTCTAAAATGTTATTACCCCTATGGACTAAGTATTTTAGGTTGTTTATGAATGTTTAAGTGACTTTTACTTGTCCAAAAAATATGAAATATGCCCAAAACCGAAACTTTAATCAACTATGAAAGTGTTCTTAAACCATGAGATTATAGCATTGAAACATGTAAGAAACTTGAAAGAAAAGCTGAATTGAAATGTTGTCCTTACACCATGTGATTATAGCATTGAAACATGTAATAAACTTGAAAAAAATGAATGCTATGAAAGGACAAGAACAACTTTCCAATAAAAGAGAAGACTACTTTAACCCATCATCACTTAACCATGTGTGTTATTGCATTAAGAAAATATGCTAAGAAATGAAAGGTACTTGCTGAAATGAGATTGCTCCTACACCACATACATGCCCCAAAGTACTTGCAACTTGAAATGAAAGTAAAAACTTGAAAATATAAGACATTGCAAGTTAAAGAGATTACTTTAAAACATCGTTATTCTGCCATATGTGTGTCTTGCATAAAAGAAATGTGCTATGAAATGAAACTTGAAGAAACTTAAAGCATGCACATAAATTATGCCTCAAGGGATTAAGCTAAGATCTAGTGTATGGATGTGAGATCTACTTCTAGAAAATTTTAACCATGTAAGCATAAGCAAATCAACACCACATAACTAATCTAGCCATACTATATTGGGGGTTGGCTTAGCCAACTACTCATCCAAGGTGTAGGCAACCATGAGATATAACTTGAAAATGAAAAGAAAAACACAAACCACTCACAATGGCACAAGATGGAGGCAAGCCTACCTTTGTTGTGCCAAAGAGGGTTGAAAAGTAGAAGAGAAAACTATTACTAACACAAGACTAGCCACACGACCTTGCCCCAGTGACAAGTGGGGCAAAAGAATAACAAATTGCTGAAAATAAAACTATGCCCTAGCCTCACGATTTTGGGGGGTTGGCCAAGCCAATCTCTCACCCAAGGTGTAGGCAAAAATAACTTACAAAAAATGAAACTAGATACAAAGAATGCAAGCCTCAAGGGAACTTCCTCGGGGCTTGCTACAATGCTAGAAAGATGTAGGAGAAAGATGAGATTTGTTACCCACTCAAAGGTAATGTCTTTGATGTGTTGTGTGACCGAATGTGGGCAGCATAACCCCTTGTAATTGGTAAGAACCTACAAAAACCAACAAGCTATTACTTGCTGGAAATGCTGCACAACACAAAAAAAAATCAAGAAAAATTTCTGTTTTTAGGCAGAAAATTTTCACATAAAATATTCAAGTGAAAATTGATTATTTGTGACCTATCTATGATGGTTAGAAAAATGAAATAATGGAATGAAATGAACAGAAAATCAGATTAACAAAGAGATGGAGTTTAAGTAGGCCTTGAGGGTAGACTCCTCCTTGATGCTATCCCAACAACACCCTAGAGGTAAACCTGCAAACTTGAAGCAAAACATGAGGTACAATAGTAGATAATATGGTTGAATGAGACAAAAAAGTAAACTATTTTACATCACTAGCCACCCGACATATTTAGATCAACAATAATACTATTTGCTTAACCCACCCAAGTAAAATACTTTACTCAAGAAATCTACTCAATACAACACAAGATGCAAAAGCCATAACATCACGTCATGTGCAAGAAGAGACAAGAATACTCTTTGTTGCTTCAAATCCTCCAAAGCTTCTCTATTAATCCAAAAGGAGAGTCTTGCAGCAACAAGTTGATCCAACACTCTCAAGAGCAATGTGGGTGGATGCAAGATGAATAAGAGAGAGAGAGATGGGGCGAAAATCTAGTACCATAACACTAGCTCAAGATATGGTGAAGAAATGAGTGAAGGAGGGGCTGTATACATACCCAAAGAGGCAAAATGAGCCCTCCTTGATCAATGCCAAGTGTTACATCCAAGCCACAAGAGGGAATCCCAAGGAGAGGGGCGCACCATCTAGGGTTTTGGCATGGAGAGGTGAGGTGGATGGGTGAGTTGGAGTGTGGGACCAAGAAAATGGGTGAGGTGGTAGGCTAGGAAGGGCGCACTACTAATGGGAGGGGCCCACAATTCAATCAAATGACTTTTCAAAGGTTTCCTCATGAGGGGGGGTGTAAATCCCCTTAGGGGGTGTGAGGGTGTGAGAAAATGAGTGGGTAAGGGGGTGTGTAAAGGTTAGGAGGTGGGTTGGGCAGGTTAGGAATCATCTCTCTTGCCTTTATTCATATTAACATTACCCCATTATCTCAAAATTACAAAAATGACAATTTAACTATGTCATGACTTAGCAATTAAAATTGTTGTTTTCACTGACTGAGACTCCTAGTGGACAAAGACCTAGCAAAAGTTGTCCGACTGAGCTGAAACTTGGTCCAAGGGTATAGGGGGTGTCTTTCCATTTATTTTGAGCACAAATACCCCTAGAAAAATCCCTAGGACCTAGCTTTTACAATATTTGCTCAAAAATAATTAATTAATTAAATAATTAAACTTCCAGTCTTAAGAAAATTTAATTTAATTTAATTAATTAAAACAAACCTCTCTAGACTTGACGAAATTCCGCGAAACTTTCTAAGATGTCATACATGGTCATTTACATCATTCTTAAACAATATTTACCAGAGGATAACTCCATTAGAATGCCCTTCACCACTTTGGAGGAATTATTGCTGGTGTGTGTTGGATCGTGTTGTCATTGATGCCAATGGTTTGATTGATTGATGTCATTGATTGATGTCAAGTGATTGATTGATGTCAAAGGATTGATTGACTGATGATTTATGTCATATAATATGTATTGTCCTTGATGAGAATGCATAGATGAAGATGGATCAATGAGTTGTCATTGATACATGATGAAGATGGATCGATGTGGTTCCATTGGTATATGATGCATTGTTGGAAAAAATGTATAGATGACTCATTATTGTCTTATCATGATTGATAAGGTGCACAAATGGATGAACTCTAAAGTGGTCCCCTTATGGTGAAATCCCTCACGGGAAGACACTTTGCGGATTGAGTTATCCTAGAAGAATGGTTGGAGGACCCATGCTCTCTTTATTGTCTTATCATGATTGATAAGGTGTACAAACGAATGAACTCCAAAGTGGTCCCCTTATGGTGAAAGCCATCACGAGAAGACGCTTTACGGATTGAGTTATCCTAGAAGAAAGGTTGGACGACCCATGCTTGTATGAGGAATAAGGAGATGAAGATCAAGGAAATTGTTGGTGAAACTATCCTAGATGGATAATGCTTTTCATGCCATTTCTGGTGGTATGTGGAATGTCACATAACTCCTCCTGGTTTGAGAGTTGTGGCCTTACGAAGATGAAGGACCCTCACATGAAGGCTTCAAGCCCCCAAAGTCAAAGAAGTCAAAGTGACCTAAAAGAAGAAATGATAAAATAAGGTGACAAAATCAAGGAGAAATATATATGGAAATTGGTTAACCCTAAAAATAAAGAAAATAGGTCAAGTGACCTAGAAATGGGTTAATATTATTTATTCAAGGTGGATTATTTAAATAATCAAGAGAAGTGAAAAAATCAAGAAATGATAAAGTAAGGTGAAAAAATCAAGAAGGAATATTTATGGAAAGTGGTTAACCCTAAAAA
>ML779882.1:735872-779188 GCA_009831015.1 Picea engelmannii | reverse complement strand
ACTGGTTATAAATGACAACAATGGGTAATGAATAAATGTTGAATGCTAATTGATGAGTTTTTGTGCAAGAGGGAAGTTTTGGGAAAAAGAGCCCCACACTCATTCACCCCCCCTCTAAGTGTGGTAGGTGTGTCCAACAGTGTGAGGGAAAAACCCAAGGGAAATTAATAAGGATGAAAAGCCCAATTAATAACCCGAGGATAAAAAACCCTCGGTGAAAGGAACTCTCCTAATGAATAAATCTCCAGGTAACTGACCTAACTATGACCCATGCAGACCTATTACATTATTAACCCACACAGGGGTGCGGAAATTCCGTTTACAAAAATTAGTGCTGGAGGCATAAATTGCCCAGTAGAACCAAACAATCTTCGACACATTAACATCTAATGATGCATCTCTTCATGGCACATGGAGTTGACCCCCTAGTTGGATAGGCAGTAAACAGGGCCAACCTTATTTATGGAAACACCATGCTGCATATGAGTCTAGGAATCATAGTGTTATTATTACTTTGAACAAGAAATTGTACAAGATACCCAAGGCAGTCCCTCCTAGTGCTATTTCCTTGATCTCTGCCAAGCAATGCAAGAAGGTCATCTCTCAGACTGGGAAATTTGTCTTCTTCATGATTCACTCTCAGAGTGAGCAAAAGATCACAACCACATCCAGGGCTTCCACGGTTGATCTCTCCACACAACAGAAGCAAGTGGATAAGGTCATGGAAGAATACTTAGATATATTCTCTTCTCCTACTGGGGTACCTCTACACTGCCAGGTCAAGCATCCCATCGATCTAACCCCAGGCACACCACTACCCAATGGGTCAGTCTACCACCGCTCTCTATTAGAAAACGAGGAGATGAAGAGGCCTATCCAAGAATTTCTCCACAAGGGGCACACATCCCATATCATCACTTTGTGGGAGCCCAATCGTGCTGGTACAGAAGAAAGATGGGACCTAGCGACTCTGCATTGATTACCGGGTCCTGAATAAAATCACAGTCCGAAACCAACACCTGATTCCCCGAATTGACGACCTCCTTGATCAGGTCATGGGGGCCAACTACTTCAGTAAGATTGATATGAAGTCTGGCTACCACCAGCTCCCAATAGAACAGATAGATGTATTTAAGACCGCCTTCAAGTCAAAAGAAGGTCTTTTTGAATGGATGGTCATTCCCTTTGGTTTGACAAATGCTCCAACAAATTTTATGAGGATGATGGATGATATCCTACGACCTTTCACCAATACTTTTGTAGTGGTTTATTTGGATGACATCCTCATCTACGACAAGACTTGGGCGAAACACTTGTAGCATATTTAGCAGGTTCTGTGCACCCTGCGGCAGCACAAACTATATGCAAACTTGGAAAAATGCTCCTTCAGCATGGATAAGGTCCATTACTTAGGCTACATCATTGATCAACATGGTGTGCATGTGGATCCAACCAATATCTAGGTCATCCGTGACTGGCCATCCCCAACCACACTCATTGAACTTCAAAGCTTCTTGGGCTTTGCCAATTTCTATCGCAGGTTCGTGTTGGAATTCTCTCATATCGCATGGGCCCTCAACCAAGTAACCAGGGGTGGTGGTAAGGAAAAAAATGTGTGGGGCCTGTCCCAACAACAAGCCTTCGATGACTTGAATAAGTGTTTGTGCTCATCCCCAGTACTTTCATTACCGGACCTTTAACATCCCTTTGATATCAAGACAAATGCTTCAAACTATGTTGTGGGTGCCGTTCTCACTCAACATAGCCACCTCGTGGCATATTATAGTGAGATACTATCATATGTTGTCCGTAAGTACCCTACTTATGACAAAGAAATGTACTCCATTGTGCAAGACTACCGCTAGTTGAGACATTACATTCTTAGGAAGGAGACAATCATCCACACTGATCAAAAACCACTACAGTTCATGCAGACCCAAGGAAAATTGTAGAATGACTGCCATTAGAAGTGGTCCACATACTTACAACAGTTCCACCTCAACATCAAGTATAAAATAGGAAGTACCAACCGAGTTGTTGATTGCCTCATCCAACATCCATTTGCGACACTCACCACAATGATAGATTCTTGCGGCCACGATACCTTCGGATGGCCCCACCTCTACGAGACATACCCTGATGTCTCCACCACCCACCAAATGTTGGGCACCAACTCAGTGGTCGCTAATTTACATCTTCAAGATGGGTTGTTGTGTCGTATGGGCCATCTTTGCGTTCCATCAAGCGAGAGCGCGAAGCTGATTTAGGAATCTCACTACAGTTGGGTGGCAGGACACTTTAGCGTCGAAAAAACAGTGGGAGTACTGCAGAAACATTTCTACTGGCTGAAACTTCGACAGGATGTTGGCAAGTATATTAGGTCCTGCACCGCCCGTGCTATTGCCAAAACGACCACTAGGAAACAGGTCTTGTACACCCCTCTACCTACTCCTGACATGCTGTGGGAATCCATCTCAATGAACTACATGTTGGGCCTCCCGTCCACCAAGAGGGGAAATGAATGTGTTTTTGTGGTTGTTGATCTCTTTTCCAAGATGGTGATTCTAGCCGCCTGCAAGAAGAACATCACAATAGAAGCCACTGTCGAGCTCTTCTTTGAACAAGTATGGGTACATTTTGGGATCCCACAAACCATTATCTCAGACCGTGACAATCAATTCCTCAACACATTCTGGTCAAGCCTCTGGTCACTGCTGGATACCAAGCTTACCAAATCCACTGCCTTCCACCCCCATACAAATGGCTAAAATGAGGTCGTCAATCAGATGATCATACATATCCAGTGCATGTACAATTAAAAACACCCCTGCACATGGGATGAGAGTCTTCCCTATGTCCATCATAGCTTCAACCAAGCCTTGCATAGCTCAATTAGCCATAACCCCTTTCAGGTGGGGTTGTGATTCCAACCATTGGGCCCCATGGATGTTGCACTACCCCTGGTGACCACCTCGACCGACTCATCCCCTACTCCACCAGAATCTAACAAAGCCACTTGGTTCATTGAGAGGATCCAACACATCCACCAACAGGTTCAGGATATTCTACATAATTCTAATGTCAAGTATAAGCAACGCCATGATCAACATCAGGTGCCACATAAGTTTCAGGTGGGAGACAAAGTTTGGTTGCACTTGCAAAAAGAATTCCTTACAAGGCCCCATAGGAATCTTTTCTCACTTCGTTATGGGTCATAAACCATCACCAACGCTGTGGGTGACAATTCTTTTGAGCTCAACATTCCCCCTTTCCTTGGCTTGCACTCAATCTTCAACGTGGCTCTCCTTCAGACATATTTCCCACCATTATTGGACACCTCAGAGATAACAGAGCAGTTGAAACCAATAGATATCAACCATGAATGCATGCAACATGCATCTAGTGATCATATTGTGGACACACATATCAAGGGAACTCAACAACAAAGGATCCATCTTTATCGAGTCGTCAAAGCAAGGCAACTCCTGCACCAAGGCAAGTGGCTCACCCGGGGCCAAATTCAATAGAAATTTCCTCATCTGATGGGGGAGTTCAATGCAATGGAGACCATTTCTCTCTAAGGAGGGAGGATTTATCTAGGTGGATATCGGTGGCCACCCACCTTTTTGAACTCGCTTAAAATAGTTTTCTGGCAATTTTGGCAATTTACTATTTTTAGTAGTTTTTAACTTATGGGGCCATTTTGAGGGCCTAAATGAAGGTTTTTCAGGATCGAGCTTCTCAATGATAGAAAAAGGCTTTGATTAAGCACCCCAAAATGAATCTCCTCGATGATACCTTTCCAACGGGTTATTATGCGCTTAAAATGGAGATCGTATGCAAAAGTTACGACCCCCAGGAAGTTGATGTACTAACTTACCCAAACGGGGCCCACATGACTTTTGGTGCTTTATATCCTAGGATTAGGTTTTTGGATGTCTATGGTTTTTTACATTCCTGTTTATTGTAAAAAGGCCTTAAGCGCCTCATTATAATCATCTTCTTGCGAATGAGCGCATCTGTCACATCTCTTCTCAGAGATAAGCCACCACCATTCCAACAAGCTTGTTTTCCGTTGCATTTTAGAGTTTTAGCTTATTTCCTTATTGAATAGAAAACCAGTTTTATTGTATCTCTATTATTCTGTGTTAAGCATATTTTAATAATCTGTATTCATTTCGTTCTGCTCATAAAATCTGGATCAAGCGGAAGGGCACTTACTTGGTCCAGACAATTGTCAATTCCGTTGATCGCAGCTCCTGTAATCGACACTTCAAGATCATGGGAAAAATGGTCTAAAATGAACTATGTGGGTAAAGAACTCAAATGGTATGGTAAATCTATTCATTTTTACTATTAGTAGAAATTTTTTATCCACTTTATATAGATTATGCTAATTTTTTGACCTAGTAGACTAATAATGCAGTGGAAGGAGTTGGTTGTGGTGGTTTTGTCCAGGGATATTTGCGGTTTATAGCATCATATCGCTTGTTCATGCCTTATGAAGGTATTTTCTCTTACTAGCATATATGATAGGTTCTCAATCCATTTTACATATTTTCATTTTCCTATGACTATGATCCATACGACTTAGGTACGAACCCATTTATTAGTGGCACAAAACCTTCTTACTGCTACTAGAAGTGTCATTATTGAGTGGTAGAGGCTTACCAAACATGGGTGCCCTAGTTAGAACCTTTATGAAATTTAGTGCCCATGCAGAGATTATTCCATAGGACCAGGAGTCCCTTATAGTTCTGATATCACTTTGTGTTCGAACCTCATATTCTTACTCATAAGCATTTCAACCTTCACTTATGGGACTCCCACCGAGTCTTGTTTAAGCTCTTTTTTGACTCTCTCAAAAGCGAAAAGATTTTCGAGTGAACTTGTCTCTTTCTCACATTGAGCCTAGGTATGTTCCACTGTTTGGAGCTACTTTCTTACTCGCGAGACTCGTTTCCTCCTTTGTATCATAACATTCATTTTCTTATGAGAGAAAAAAAAAGACAGATAGGAAAGGAATATTATCTTATATTGGTAGCAGTTGCATTGCCTTTGAACATAGCAAAAAATTTCGAGTCCACTTGTAATCCAAAGTTTGGATTTAGCATGACCTTAGGAAGTTGAGATCATTACTTAGAGTTTACTCCTCCGACTGGTTATTCTTCCAGTCCCCATGGAGAGTTTGATTGATGCCACCTGCATCACAAAGTTTCATCATTGAATCTATGCTGGCAGAGTCCTCCATATGTCTCATGCTCTTGTTCAAAGGAAGTTTATAAGCCTGTGTCAGCCATACCCTTAGTGTGTCTCATAGTTACATGAAGTTTTAGTCCTACCATGCACCATGGTCCTACTTTCATTATAGGTAGGTAACCTTGAACCCAACAGTGGACATCTCCTTATTGGTCGCTGACTGGGGGGTTTCCGTTGTGTTCGATGACAATAAATCTATTCACACATTGGGATTCATGCAATGTATTGGATGCCATTGGCCTTATTGGTGGTTTTCTCGCATTTGTCGGCAATCTTCCTTTTTAGCTGTTATTCATAGGGTATTTTTTGTGCACTACTTGCATATGGTGCATGCGAAAGGGGCACAGGTTATTGGTTCGTGAAAATCCTCTTCGTTTGAGTTCCTCCAAATCATCAAGAAATTTCTTTGTACCTTGTGATGAATGATGAGAGATGACTTAATGCTCTCCTTTCAACGATTCTCCTTCCATCAAATTCAACTCATCTATTCTGGAAATAGACCTAGATTCCTATGAGTACCTAGAGGCTTGTAGTTATCAGTGGCAGGTTCGCCCGCCATCGATAGTTGGGAATACATCAATGTCTCCTGATCGATGGATTATTCATGTGTTCGACCTCAACACCTTTATTCACACTTGTAGTAATGGACTCAGTGCCTTGATACCTACTTCCATTATCAATAGGTTGTCTCGTGTTTGTTAACAATATACCTTAATGATCGATAATCAAACGAAGTCTCATTGTGTTCAACCTCAACTCCTCTATTCAAATGATGCAGACTTGCACCTTTGGCGGATAGTGTCAAAGACATGGAGCATCTATTTATAGTAGCAACTTTCCTAAGATGTTTCCATTGGACCAATATCCATATGACTTCAGTGACCATGGGGGATCAAATTGTACTCCATTATATACAAATATCTTCAGATTGATTTTGAGACGGGTTTTCCATTGGGCCTTGTTCGTGAATTTGATAGCCTATGGCATGTGTCTACTTTGTCTTTCCTATTCATGGCCATGAACAAATATTTGGTATATTTCCACATGGATCTACAATGTAATTCAAATTGGAAACCATGTGTACAAAGTCATTATGGATTGTAATATTCTCATGAGTAACTAGTTCTTCCAACTGAGTCTCCATTACTCCACTTCTAGGAATTATAATTTATTTCGACCATTACAGATACTCCTCTGGCCTCACACATTAGGGGGCATCTGTTATAGAAATTTTTTCCTAACCCCATGTAGCTTGCTTGGATGGCCTTTCCATTTCCCTATGCAGACTTGAAGTCCCCTTTTGTACTTCCTATATCCAAAAAATCATATTTTTCCACATATACACACCCTACCCGTTGGGTAACATGTGTATACACATGTTTCACCACTACAACCTTCTTACATAGAGTTTGGTGCTCAAAATTAAAAATTGTGCCAGGTTTCCATGTTGCGTCATGAGATCCATGATCCTTGACCTTCCATATACTGGAAATGTTCTGACTCGACCCTTCAGTTCCATTTGAAGGCTATATATTGAGGCATATCCAAGCCGTAGAAGAGGAGAGAATTCAAATTTTGAGAGCAAATATACTCTGGAAAAATTTTCACTTCACATTGAGTCTGCATCCCTTTATCCTTTAAAGTATGAACACATTGTTCATCCCCCAAGCTCTTCCTTCTTTGATGGAGAACCTCATTGTCTCCTTTATATGAGCTTGCCTTTAGTGGAGGATTGAACTGGTGGAGCCCTAACTGAAAGGGACTTAGTTTCTCGGTTCCGAGACGTGCCGACATAGAAGTTTGTCACTTGTATACTTCTGTTGATTATTTTAATAGAAATACTCTTTTCTCATCCAATTGATATCTTGCAAATATTTGAATTATTATTCCATGGACATATTTGTCCCGTATGTTAATGGATTATGCTAACATTATATATTATCACCATATGCTTGCGTATCTTGGTTGTTGAGGAAAAGTTGCATGTATAAATCTTTGAGTTGCGTGCTCAACGGTGGTCTTCATCGAACGTCCGAAGGAGGTAGGCTCTTTATCTTGTCTTGTTGGCATTTTCATTTATATAGAATACTTGGGATTATAGTCGATTTCTATAGTCATTCCATATGTTGTGGTTTACCCCATTCCATAGAAATATTTTCCTCGTAACAAGTGGAATTTTTTCTTCTTTTCCATAGACCAACGCATAAGGGGATATTCCAGTTCTATCATTTGGTGTCATTCTACTTGCCCACAAAGCATCTATCAATTTTAAATGCCATTTCTTTTAATTTTTATCAATTGTCTTCTTTAGAATCTGAATCAATGTTTTATTTGTTGATTCAACAAGTCCATTTCCTTGAGGATAGTAATTTGATTATTGCCCCATTACACTACCATATTCCCCCCAAAAAATAGTAAAGTTTGATCCAATGAAGAAACTTTATCAATTCTTCATAATCGACCCTTTTTAATGTCGTTGCTTCCTACCATTTTGTAAAATAATTTGTGGCAGTGAGAATGTATACATGTCCTTTACTTGATTTTGGATTTATTTTCCCAACGACTCCTAGCCCCCATTGTGCAAATGGTTGTTCGACCGGTATAGGTTGTAAAGGCATTGCAGACCTCTTCATCTTTCCTAATAATTTTTGACAGGAAAGGCACTTCCTCACCATTGCATATGAATCTTTAAAAATTGATGGCCAATAATAACCAATTCTTATTATTCTGTGGGTAGTAGTGGTTGGTGCAAAATTTCCTCCACATATTCCTTCATGAAATTCATTGATCAGTTCTTGATCCTTCATTTCATCTACACAAGTCAATAACATACCGTCATAATTTGTTCTAAACAATATCTCTGCAATTGATACGTATTGATTGGATTTAATTTTCAGAGCTCTTCTTTCTTTGGGAGTCATACTGATTGGGAATTGTCGAGATCTTAGGTAAAAAATGATGTCTTTGTACCACTCAAAATTCAACATAGATTTTCCTACTGAAATTGAGACCACCCCATTCAATGCATCATTGTCAACAATGAGATTGCACAATTCATATCCTTTAACTTCCTTTAAAGGTTTGATATCAATATCATACTCTTGAATCTTGGCCAGCCAATTTGCCCACTTTCCCTCTCTCAATTGTTGGTTTAGGAGAATCTTTACTGGAGAATATGGGACATATGCTATAACACGGGAGTTAAAAATATAAGTCTGAAAATGTGCTACTACCTTAACAAGAGAGAGTGCTTGCTTCTCTAATTATGAATACTTTAGCTCATAATCAAGAAGGGGTTTACTCATGAAGCTTATTGGTAACTCTTCCCCTTTAGAATTTCTTTGTGTAAGAACTGAATCCATGACCCCTTATGTAGCAAAAGAATACAAAACAAAATCTCTTTTAAAACATGGATTGATAAGAACATGCATTGTGGTGATTTCTCGTTTGATATTGTTAAATTTATTCTCAGTATTTGAAGTCCATTCAAATTTCAGGTCTTTTTTTAGCAATAAATTGATTGGATTGACAATACTTGCATAATCAAGGACAAATCTTCTCACAAAAATTATCTTTCTGAAAAACGATTGAACCCTTTTCTTTGAAGATGGAGGATTTAATTCATTAATGGCTCTTACTATTTTAGGATCGATTTAAATTCCTTCTTTATTGACTATATGTCCCAAATTTTTTTCTTCAGATACAACAAATAAATATTTCTTCGGATTAAGAGAGATCCCATATAATCTACACTTTTCAAAAAATTGCCTCAAATGGTGAATGTGTTCTTCCCTTGTCTTAGAATGGACAGTAAGATCATCTTGATTATCATCCATAAATTTCCCTATCAAATCTTTGAATGTATGATCCATGGCCCTTTTAAAAGTAGCTCCAACATTCTTTAAACCAAAGGGCATGAAAGCATAAGCATATGTCTCCCATGGTGTTATAAAAACAATCTTGGGTCTGTCCTCCTCTGCCACCAATACTTGATTGTACCCTGAAAAATGATCTAACATGGTCATACACGCTGATCAAGTAACTTGTTGAAGAAATAACTCCATGTTAGGAAGATGCTAGTTTTCTTTGATGCTTGCTTTATTCAAATCTCTAAAATCAAAACACATTCAAATTTTTCCAGTATTTTTCCTCACCACTACTGGATTTGAGAACCAATATGAATTTCTAATGTGATATATAATTCCAACATTTTTTAATTTCTCCAAATCCAATTTTACCAATGGCTTCAATTTCGGATTCATCATTCTAATTCTCTGCTTAAAAGGCTTTTCCCCTTCTCACAATGGTATAATATGTTGGAATATATATTTTTCATATGCCTTGAGATAATCACAACTCCATGCAAATACATCATAATATTCTTTGAATAAGGTAGTATATTGGTCAATATCCTCTGATGTACAATCATTCCTAAGATTCACATATTTTGGGGAATCCTCAGTTCCAATATTTATTTTCTATGTTTCTTGCACCTTTCGAGCTAATACTTCTTCTTTGAGATTCTGTGCTTGATCATATCTTGTAAAAAGAGTCTCCAATTTTACACAGTCCTTTGGAACAGGGGCAATATAATTATCATTCTCCTCATAATCATTTTCATTGGCCAAGAAATCATTTAATTCTTCATCATTTTCAAATACCTGAAGGTATTCTTGATTATTGGGCACCGAAGGTTTGAAAATTCTTTTGACTTGAAATGAACTTTTGCTTTGAATGTCCTCTGTAATAGATAATGAAGCATCAAGCACCAATGAATATGCCTTTTGATTTTTCTCTCCGGGGACAAAAGATATATTGAATGATCAGAGGGCCTCCATCAATTCATTTACTCTTTTGACATACAACTTGAGTTTTTCTTTTTTGATCTTATAACTTTGAATGAATTGATTTATAATCAATTCAGAATCACCAATTATAATCAAGTGTTCAATGTTCATCTCCAATGCTAGGATCATCCCTTGAATTAGTGCTTCATACTGATAACATGTTGGATATATAGGATCTTCAATGTTGGTACATGGAAATTCCAATCTGATAGCATGTGGATATACGACTTTATCATGAATTTTAAGTACAATTCCAACCTCGCTCCCTGAGCTTGAGCATGAACCATCAAATGAAATTCTCCAGTATCCAGTGAAATAATTATCTTCTTGTTTCAAACTTTACGACTGCTCCAAATCAAGTATAACATAATTTCCAATACATGCGTCTACATAATCCTGCATCATTTCACTATCTTTCTTTTTAAATGAAAATGGTCTTCTGGGATCACAAGGAACCTTCAACATTGTCCCATCTTTGTTCGACAACATCATGCAACTACCATAATTCATTATGTAACCACCGATCATTGAAGACCAATATCTTTCAAGGACTACTCCATATGCCGGGGGAAGATCAACCACTATGATTGTGAAAACAATGATAATATGGGGGGCAACAATAATCCAAGCATATAAGTCCTTGATTTCTCCATAGGCTAGTACATTTTTAGAATTGATTGAATAAATACTTTCGCCTGATTCACAATAATTGGTACAACTCATACCGAGTGCTTCCATCACTGCCAGGGGCATGATATTATTCTTTGCTCCAGAATCTATAAAAAAATGTGAAGCAAAACATCATCGTTTTCAATCAAAATATAAAATGGAGGAACTTTGCCTCCCAACTTGACAATTGATATGGTCTGATTCTGTCTTGGATTTGCAATAACAGCTTCCATTCTTTCGCCTGGCTCATCTAAATTTTTGAGAATATTTTCTCTTTGCTGCATAATTTTTACCACTTCTGTGAAGGGTAAAATGATTCTCAATTTACTAACATTATCGACCACATTATACATCATCTGAGGGGTATTTACAATTCTTTGTTGTTCACTTGATTTAATCTTCTCTTTTTCTTTTTCCTTTTCTATATTTTCCTTTGGTTTAGATTTATTTGACTGTCCTCATGTTTGGAAAACATTGTCTTGCGAGATATTTTTTTCTTCATCTTCTTCAAATATGTACATGGATGTCTCGTATCCATTGGTCTCTACAGATTCAAGAATTTCTTCTTGAATATAGTCGGCGTCTTGTTCAATAGTTTGTTCATCATAAGCTTCTTTGAGTATTACTACATTAGGATTAGGTGCCCTTGGGATTCTTTGTTTCTGTTGATCATTAATATTCTCGATTCTTTCCCTCTATTCTTGAGCATGATTTCTTCTTTTTTTTGGAAATGGAATCTGTTGGACTACTGAGAGGGGGGATGAATCAATAATGAGAAATATTAATACTTTTAACCACAATATATTCTTCAACAATAATCAACAGTTTACCATCAACATTCAATATATCATCAACAGTATAATCATAAACAACATCACATCACAATAGATACACAATACACCATAATTTACATGGAAACCCAAATGGGAGAAAACCACATAATCCTTTTCTTATATATATCAAAACAATACATTCATTGGAAGCACCAACTTCCAATTCTCCAGCTACAACTGGAAGGAGGCTCCAACCCACTGTTCTCAAGCTGCATCCTAAAGGAAGCTACAACTCCTTGAATTCTCTGACTTCAACCAGAAGGAGGCTACACCCCCCTGAATTCTCTAGCTCTAATCAGAAGGAGGCTACAACCCCTTGAGTTCTATGACTCCAATCGGAAGGTGGGTACAACCACCTATACTTTCCCTTCCAACCACCCTATAATATAAATGTAGACAATTGTCGCTATCACAAACTCTACCAATGTCACTGCCACTGCCACTGTCACTATCACTCTCACTGTCATTGTCACTGCTACTGTCTCTATCTATCTATCACTATCACTGTCTCATCAACTTGTATATTCTCATCAACCAACTAACACATGTACCATACCATGCATAAACTGTATACCAACATACATACTATCTCATGCATCAATCGTGAACTAAAGATACATCAATAAATAATAGTGAATCATGAACTAGATCATCAACCATGTGTAACTTGTACAATATACCATACCATCAACCATATGTAGATTTGTACCATATAATCAATGAAGTATCTCAAAGAACCAATGGATGTCCCTCATGCATATTTCTCCATACAACATGAATATGCCTCAACCATGTACAACCAAATCTAATATATGAACTATGTAAACCATGTCATACACTGAACCATATATAGAAGCGCTCCTCACTCAACCAAGTAACCAAGATATACCATATCCAAATACCAAACCAACCATACCAAGTATGCCTCAAGAATACACCATATCATGACAATAAGTAACCATCAAAACAAGTATACAACCATACCAATACTTCTGTAGCTGACCTGGAACTTTGAGATGCTGACCTATAGATTTCCTTCAGACCTTTAGGGACCTGGTACCAACATCTACTCAAAGCTTCATTAGCTTTTCATAGATATGTGACCTTCTTTTATACAACACATAGATATCCGTGCTTTCCTCCACTATAGCCTGCATACATCCGCGCCCTACTGACCTACAACCCACAGATACCTCAAAAACTAGGGTTTGCTGCAACCTCAAGACTTTCTCCTTCAACCTTCCTTTGCTACCTCAGAAATATTCCATCACAACCTTAGCAAAACATCACTAGATCACAAGAAATATAATCAATGAATGTGTGTGTGAGTGTGCTTGTGAATGACTCCTTGAGGTGTTTATATACTTTTTCATAGTAACCTCTCTCCTTACTTTAGGGATTTATCGTTGCAACCACTTTACCCTTTGAATAAGACTTGTAACAAACTAGGGGATTCTTTTCCACTCTTCAGAGCTTCCAACATTACATGGATATAACTTCCTAATTGTGAGGAACTACGCGACGTTCCACATATCATTGGAAATGACATGACAACTACTATCGATTTATGAGGGTCATTCCAACATTTAAACTGTCCTTCATGTCCATATTCCTCATTCAACTTTGGGTACCAAGACCATACCGTTGGGGCTACCAGAATATGCTATCATAATTGTTCAAGGATTAACATTGATCTCTAAGGGTTGAGATCATTCTCCAAGATCACTCTCCAGGGGTTGACATCAATGACAACCAAAAAAACACTGTCCAAAAACATCCTTGAATCAAGAATGAATTTTTTTGTTTCTTCTCAATCTAATTATTTCATTCTGCATCTGCCTAATAGTTTTGTTCATTTGGGAATTTTCCATCTTCTGCTTTGTCTCTTGTAGTACAACAGGGTCAATTTTTACGTTTTGTATGGTCCCTTTGAAGAATCCTCCCTTGGCTCCTTGACTTCCGAGATGGTGTTTTTTTTATTGTCATTCTTCTTTGAGCTTGATGCCCCCTGATCAAAAATGGCCAAATTATATATTTGTCTTCGTAGTTTTCCAAGAATAATATCAAGGTCAGCTCCTATTTCAAACATAATTTCTTCCATATCTGTGGCTTTACCCATTTCTTCATCTAGGTTTTCAATTTGAGAGGCTCTAATAACAAAATTTACATTGGTAGGAATGCAATTCTTATAACAACCAAGTATTATTGGAGCATTTGGCCCTTTTTCTTCTGGTATTTTGTTCAATGTTTTATTGAATCTTAAAGCAAAATCTCGAATTCTTTCCTTTTTTCTTAGACAAATTTGAGTAAAGTCTATGCGAAGAGTAGGGTAAGCAACTGGCAGAGAAAACATATTCAAAAACATCATTTCAAGATCTTCAAATGGCCTAATCGATTTTACAGGAAGTGACGTGTACCATTCATAAGCTTGATCGACCAATGTTTGGAGAAATAATCGTACCATTACATCATCATCTTCGATAAGATGGAAATCACAAACATCCAAGAATAAATCTACATGTATTTTTGGATCAATCACTCCATCCCCCGATAATTTCTTTAATGTCCCCTTTGGAAGAATAGGGAGCTCATGTTGTTCTCCCCAAAGGTTTAGAGGAGAATCTCTCACCCTTCTCCTCAGGATTCTATACCTTGGTTCACGTCTTTCTTCTCGTCTTTCCTCTCATCTTTCCTCGTGTATTTCCTCTCGTCTTTCTTCCCTATCACCCATTCTTGGATATCTCTTCTTTTCTTCAAAAATATGTTCTTCAACTTGCAACTGATTACTCCTACTTTTGGTCAATGGCCCTTTATATTCTTCCAAATTCACTTTCTATTTTATTCTTGAGCTCTTTGAATTTGTCTTTCATCTCTTCTTTGTCTTCTCAGGATTTCTCATTCTTCTTCTTGAACAAGAGTCTACCAAGATTTCTCTAAATCTTCTCAATTTTGGGTTGTTGTTATTGTAAGATTATATAATTGATGCAAAATACTTCTATGGTTTCCCAATCCAATTTGTTATTGGGGCTGATTAGGTTGGGGAAAATTCATGTAGGTTGGGGAAAATTCATGAAAAATTGTGGTCTAAAACCAATCCTTAAAATTTCTCCCTAGTATGGTCACCAAAAATGTTGGCGTTTGAAACCCCCTATGATTTTAAAGAGGTGGTACTTGTCTTTGGATTATGATTTTCTTTGAACATTTTATATCCAAAACAATATGTGATACTGTCAAATGACTGAATCCAACTCTTTAAGGCTCAATAAAATTAAAAGTAATGAAAAATAAAAGACATATATAAGGAGAATTCCTGAGAAGTGGACCAGGAACCTTAAACACCACACAATATAGAAAGTAATAAAGTCCTCACATACATCACAATTTAATAAAAAATTCTTATCACATTCAAATAAAAGAAATGGTCCAATGGCACAAGAGAAATTTGAAAGAGTACTACTTATTAAGCTCAAAAGAAGATTTTGATAGATCGACTTCAAATATTGTATACTGAAAACTTAAAGTTATAAAATACAATCAAAACCTATCTCGACTTAGTTCTCTGGGATTTCTAAAAAATAATAATGTTTGTTACAATACTTGAAATTTAAAGGCATTTGTCCATTAATGGACTAGGATTGGGGCTCCTGTTGACCACAAAAAATATTTACAAGAAATATGATGGAGAGAAGGAAATGGAGTGGAGCATGAGAAACATGATCTGGAAAGAAGACAAGGAGGAAGTTATCAGAATTTGGTTACACTTTTCTAATGCAATAATAAATATAACTGTATGAAATTTGATAAGGAAGAAGGTATGTAATTAGTATGGACTTACTGTGACGGTGTAACACAATCGACCCCTAATTACCATTTCTAGGGATGGGGAATCAAATTTCACTTACTTTATTCGTCTCGAATAATCTCTCTGAGATATCCATTCTCTTCTACTCACTCGTAGCTTTCTAATGACTGCTACAAATTATAATCTGACCTCTGATTTGCAAGTTATGACCTCCCAAAGTTCTTCGAGTGTTAATAGTTGAGCACCACGTGGCACCCACATGGGTCCATCTCACTAGTACCATATCTAGGTTCCTACCTCCCGCAAGGAAGGTCCATACACCATCCAAACCAATGGCGGGACTTGATCCTCATCTAACACTCAGGCTAGAGGGGAATTTGACGTTCGACGCTTCGGTGTTGAACCCCCCTTTTTCTTTCTGCACGCATTTTCTCTGGAGCCCCAAATTCCATAACTCCCAAAGGATCCCAAAATCTCTCCATGTGGCTTTGACCTTCCGGCCTTTAAACTTACCCTAGACACTACATCCCAAACCCCTAGAGTCCCGAAGTCCCAGACTCTTGAAGGGTCCACCCTTGCACGTGGTGATGTACTAGAGGTAGAGGCAAGTATAGGTGGGTCCTGAATACTCCTCCCACCAAATGGGCCAAACAGGTAAGTGCCAAAGGTGACATGTGACAAGGCAGAGAGGACATGTGGCCCCTACAATGGGTGACACGTGTCACATTTTTATTGGGCACATAGGGCCTGCGAAACGTATGAATCCAGATGACACGTGGCATGTCAAAAGTGGTTCCACATCACCCTGAGTGACGTCAGTGTGCCACATCACCTCAGTTTGGTAGCCTTCCAATCCTTTCAATCTCACGGTCAAGGTGTGTCCACGTAACCCCTGGATCTATGGCTTCCATTACTTTGTAACTTCGACGTTCGGGGGATTCGTGGTGTGACTTACTCCTTGCTCCCAGAGTGGTCAGTGTCGGGCTGACCATGGTCTATATCTAACGATCAGGGGAGAACCCGAAGGGTTCCTAGATATACAGTCCTCGTCACTTCGCAACTCTAGCCTTTAGAGGTTTTGACATGCCGTTCTCTCGAAGAAGGCCATCGTCGAAGTATCGTACGTGGGACCCTCTATTGGATGATCGAATGGTTAAGAGAGATTCTTAACGAACTCCCCAAATCCACGACTCTCATCACTTCGTAGCTTCAACGTTTGGGGAGTTTGGTTCTTTAACATCCATATTCTCCCGAAGTAGGACTTCACCAAAGTTACTTCGGCGTAGATCCGATGGCCAAGGGGACTCCCAAATACCCTCGGATATGTGGCTCGCATTACCTTGCGATTGATGAATGGATCAAGGTTTAACGGTGGGGCAGGTCTATCTACCACAATTAAGGAGACCGCCAGGCACCGATCAACCTTGTGGGTAACCATAATAATTAGTTGTCTTTCATTGGTTTATAAGTGGTGAGGTCGAAACACTCCGGAGCTCCAAACTCCTAGAGTTCTGAAGCCATAAAGGCTTATCTCTTCTCGGGTATAGCGAAATATTCCCAAACCTTGGTCACATGGGTCCTTCAAAGACTCTCATGGGATATGCGTTAATCTCTTATTTGTGAGTTGGTTAAGGACATGGGCATGAGCCCTTGGTCAGACGAGTGAAATGTATGAAGGAGGCATCCTCCTTCCACATGGTTTGAACTTAGTGTTCCCGCAAAGGTAGATTCTAGAGGTTGGCAGGACTTAAACATTCCAGTAGATCCTACCCTGACCCCCTTGCAGAATTACATCCCACATCTCTCTAACCGGTAAGCTGAGGTAAGAAGACGACCATTCAAAAGCATGAGTTCACAGAGAGATAATACATATTTCTACCATAATCATTCAACACTAAACTCGGTCATAGACATATAAATACACTCAATCATCATTTCAATTTCAATACATCGTGTATGAAAGTACTTATCAAAAACCAGAAATCGTGATGCGATTGCTGAAAGCGGTTCTTGTTTCCACCCAACCATAGGAACAACCACTCCTGACAAATTTATTTCTGCTCACCCCCAAGCTAGACCATGATGCTCTGAGAGAGACTTTTTCTTCTTGCTTAGTGACAGTTAGGGATGAAGGTTACTCTCCTCCTCCCATGGGATCTTGGCCATCGATTTTCTCTATACTAAGCAAGAAGGTATGCATGAGTACTTCCATAGTCACTCGTCAACCCTGTTTATCAGCTTGTAACGAAAACCCTTCCAACAAATTCTTGCGCCTAGAACGAGCTTATGTCTCAGTTCTTCCTCGAACCAGAGAGCTGCAAGCACTCTTTTCTCCTCTCAATATTGGTCTTTCGACTCTGCTATCTTTGCATATATTCTTTCCGGCTCCCCTTTTTCTTTGCCCACTAATTTCCTCTTTTCTTTCCTTCCTCAACAAGGTTGTGTCAGTGTGAATCCCCAGCTCATGGTCATGTCTGGAAGTCTTGAATATGGGTACTCTGTCCCATCTCCTCATTAATTCTTGAGGAGGACTCTTCCAGCCACCACTATGATTGGTAATTCATTTCTAGGTCAGAGAATTATTCTAGGTCTGAGCCATTAAATCTAGTAAGGTACTAGTTTGATGGGGGGGTCATCTCAACCATTTATGGATCCCCTCACTATCTCTCTCATATCATCCATGGTTTATCTTGGCAAACCCCCTTTTCAACAGTTATGCAACACTTATCGATTTTATATTAATAATAGAAAATACATACATTAACCTTTTATAACAAAAGTTTCATCAAATCCAACATTCATACATATCTAGTCTGCCATAGTCTCTTGGCCAGTTATAGTTATATTTACAAACTGGGTGAAACAGGGGTATTACAATCCCCTCCCCCTTAAAGGAACATCGTCCTCGATGTTCTATCTGTCGATGTGCTCTGTATGTACAAAAGTAAACAAAAATGGGTATGCCTGCTTCATGGCATCCTCCATTTCCCATGTAGCCTCATCTAGGCCAAAGTGTTTTGACTACACCTTAAACTGTGCAATGGTTCTGTTCCTGAGTGGGGTTTCCTTCCTGTTTATTATGCATTGAGTTTCTGGCAGGAACTCTCCCTCTGGTTCCACCTGAATCACAGACCAGTCAATTATATGATTAGAATCATGTACATATTTCTTTAGTAATGAAACATGGAAAACATTATGTTCCTTCACTGTTGGTCCAAACCCCACCCCCTTCTCCTCTCCTTAGGGGCTACGCCACCTCCCAGTCTATGATCATTCACACCTATGTTAGATTGAATCTTCGGTTCCTTGTTGGACCCCAAAAAAATCTATCACATGTCCTTCCTTCCTTGGCATAGGTCTTATGGAACCCGTGGGCCCTCTTCCTTAGCACTGTATGAATTTCAATGCCAATGGGTGCTAGTCTTTCCTGTTGAGTCCCTTCCTTTTATGTGACCACAAATTACGACCACGGGCCAACTCCCTTCATGATTCAGACTTCGGATCTTTTGCGATCTGTTTACTCCCCTTTTCCCAATTTCTGAATCGGTGAATTCTCCAGGACCAAATCTACAGTCCATGCTTTTCTCACAACCAACGGCTATGATCTACTCCATGACTCCGTGCTTTGGGAGTTTTCACTTCTCCTATCTCTATTTCACCTAATTCTTGAATCAACGAAGCCCTGATCTGACACCACGTGTCCTATCTCAATGGACGGTCAAGATTTCTTCATTCCCAGCTCTTCAAGTGTTCTCATCCTTGTCTTTCCTTCGAAGGGTTCTTCCTCTGAAGTCCATGGATATCTACCAGGTGTCTCCTCCAATGATGGATGGTTTTCATGGTCTTCAGGACTTTGCAAGTCCTCGACCACCTTTTTCACACTTAGCACAATTTCCTCCTCGAGACTTAAGCTGTTCTTAAACTTCTTCTGCACTCCTTGCAGAGTTCTGCGCAAACTCTTCTGTGACTTTGCTTGGCTTGAAAAATTCCAAGGTTCTCAATTCCTCTATATCTTTCAATGGACTTCCTCTTTCCCTCCTGGAAGCTTAACGCCCTTCCTCCTGAGCTTTGTAAGATGAACTTACAATATCCTTGGCACACTCCTTGCACTCGACTCAGCTTTTCGACAACTTCTCCTTTATCCTTCCTGAAGGTCTTAAGTCATCTCCTGTCCTTTGTCGATGTACTCTTGCAAATCCTTCCTCCCTCAAAGTGTTCAAAATCCATGGGGTTCTCTTAAAAATTCCAACAATTTAGAATGTGTTGCTCGAGTACGATCTCGTACTTTCTCTATGCCCTCCTAGCAGAGTGTTACAGAGTGTTCAGTAACTCTACACTGTATTTCCTCCTACATAATCTTCCTTTCCAAGGTACTTAATCACCTTGAAATTTCCTCCTGAGTCTGTGAATTATCCTGGTATGCCCTCCTGGAAACTTCTCTTCTGACTCCAATGAGTTCAGACACACACTCCTTGCGTTGGCTCACAGAGTTTCCATCCTCTGTCGCACACTCCTTGCACTTATCCTAGAGAACCAGACTTAATACAATGCACTCACAGATAGAAAATCGTATCTCTATCCCTGCAGATGATTTATAACATACATATACAACTCAAATGAATACGAATGACATTCACGACAAAATATCTGCACATCCATTACACGAAAATTGATAAAAATAAAAAAAATGTTCCTATTCTATTAATGGTAGAATGTCAAATTACAAATGGTCGAGTCCGGACTATGACTGAGTCTCAGATTTCCATGTTTCTCTCCCTATGCATCTCCTATTCATCTCCTATGCAGCTCCTATATATGTTCTACTGACAACAATACAAGAGTTTTATACAAGAGGGGCTCAATGAGCTTCCCTGCAAACTAATCTAGTGGTGTCTAATCACCATTCAGAAATGCCTGACTACTGAGGCAGATTACAAGGATGGAAATATGATCTGAATCGGATGCAGATCCCTCATACTATCAACCACTTAATGACGACCTTATCTCTATCTTGTGCGAAGGCACAACTTGGCTCTTCCAGCTTGTCAACATTAAATTCCTTGATCACGCTTAGATTCTCAAAGGAAAAATGAGAGGGAGACACCTCTCCCTTCCTTGAATGCGCACCACTCATGCTAATCAGTTGGCACGTGCTGAGGTGGAGTGATGCTCCTACATCAACTATGGGAGGAAGTGCTAATTGATAAGATATAGGTCCCAGTCTATCCAAAATTTCAAAGGGTCCACAATACTGAGGTGTCATCTTGGCACAAGATCCCATTCTCAAGGAGCTTTTACTGGGTCTAACTCGAAGATACACATGATCCCTTGTTTTGAACTCTCTAGGAGTCCTTTTTCTGTCTGCAGAGCTTTTCTGTCTATCCTGAGCCACTTTTAGATTATGTTTTATCTAAATTACTTGATGTTCCATCTCTTTCAGCATGTCTGGCCTGATTGTAATTCTGTCTACTGGGTTATCCCAATTGATTGGAATCTTGCACTGTCTACCATAGAGGGCCTCAAAAGGGCTCATCTTCAACGACTCTTGATAGCCATTGTTGTGGGCAAACTCTAACAGTGGTAGGTAGTCTTCCCACTTCTTAGGCTGATGTATTACATGCATCCTTAACATGTCCTCTAACATTTGGTTTACCCTCTCTATCTGTCCATCAATTTGAGAGTGATAGGATGTACTAAATAACAATTTAATTTCAAAACCAACAAATAAATATTTCCAAAAGCTTGAAGTAAATTTCGCATCTCTATCAAATATGATCTCCTTAGGCATGCCATTCAACTTAAACATTTCTTTCATGAAAATAATGGCAATATCTATTTCCTTGCAAGTTGACTTGATAGGAATGAAGTGAGAAACCTTGCTCAATTTGTCCACCACTACCATGATGGCATCATTTTGTTTGGATGATTTTGGTAATCCTGTGATGAAATCCATGGAGATGGTTTCCCATTTCCATTCTATAATTGGTAGGGGTTGCAATAGCCCTGCTAGATGTTGGTGTTCTGCTTTAACCTGCTGGCATTCTAGACATTTAGCCAAGTAATCACCTATGTCCTTCTTCAGTCCAGGCCAATAAAACCATTTCCTAGTGGCTTTAATCATTTGATAAACTGGATGACCAATATATGGTATTTTGTGTAGTTCATCCATCATGAACCTCTTCAAGTCGTCACGATTTAGGATATACAACCTACCTTTGTAGGCTAGTAGGCCATCATTCAACAATTGATAACCCTCACACTTCAGCCCAGTGGGCTCTTGTTCTAAGTACGATTTTACAATCTCGAAAAATGCATCTGTTTCTTGTGCACTCTTGACTCTCTCCCTGACATCCGTTTCACAGGTGCTTACATCTACCAAGTGAATCAATTTCATACATCTTCTAAGGGCATCATCCACCCTATTTTCTTTTCCTTTGATATGTTTGATTTCAAAATCAAACTCACTAAGGAGAGAAATCCATCTAGCTTGTCTAGTATTAAGTTTTGGTTGATAAAATAGGTACATGAACCCACAATGGTCTATCATAAGCACAAATATTCTACCTAGGAGGTAATGCCTAGACATTTTTAAAGCATGCACTATGGAAACCAATTCTAGATCATAGGTCACATAGTTGATTTCATGCTCATTCAATTTTCTGGATTTGTAGCAAATTACATGTTCTTCTTGCATAAGGACTCCTTCGAGTCCTTCCTTGCAAGTGTATGTACACACAAGGAGGTCCTTGTTTGGAGCTTAAATATTCAACACATGTGCCTTGGTTAGAAGGAATTTCATCTCTTGGAATCTCTCTTCACATTCTGATGACCAAAAGAATTTAACTCCCTTTTTTTGAAAGGAAGTGATTGGGAAACCAATTTTGGAGAATCCTTTTAAGAACCTCCTATAATATTTTGCTAGGCACATAAAGGATCTAATATAATATACATCCTTTGGTGTAGGGAAATCCATAATGGCTTTGATCTTGTCAGTATCAACTACCACCCTTCTTCATAAATAACATGGCATAAGTAATGGACTTGTTTATGGAAGATGTCACACTTACTAAACTTAGCATAGAGCTGATGTTTTCTTAGTACTTGAAGCACTAGCTTGAGATGTTATTCATGCTCTTCCCTATTCTTAGAATATATTAGGATACCATCAATGAAAACTGATACAAATCTTTCTAATAATTTACTGAGTACATTATTCATTAATCACATAAAAGTGGCTGGTGCATTGGTTAGCCCAAATGGAACCGCCACAAATTCATAGTGACCATACCTTGTCCTAAAGGTTGTCTTGTGGATGTATTCATCCTTAATTAGGACCTGATGGTATCCAGACCTCAAGTCAATCTTGGAGAAAATTGTAGCACCCCTTAATTGGTCAAACAAGTCATCGATCCTTGGCAAGGGATAATTATTCTTTATGGTCATCTTATTGAGTTTCCTATAGTCTATGCACAACCTAAGTGTGCCATCCTTCTATTTCACAAACAAGGTTGGTGGTCCCCATGGAGATACACTAGGCCCAATGTAGACTTTGTCCATCATTTCCTTTAGCTGTAGCTTGATTTCAACCAACTCTGGTGTACTCATTCTATAGGGCATTCTAGACACTAGCACTGCTCCTGGTGAAAGTTCTATTGAAAATTCAATATCTCTTCTTGGGGGTAGACCTAGTACCTCTTTTGGGAATACACATTTATACTCTCTTAATAGGGGGTGGTCTTCTAGGATTGGATTGTTGTCCTCAACAGAGTCCAACACTTGTATTGCATACAAAGGACATCCTTTTCTGCAATACTTCTTCACTTGAAGGGATGATATTTGTCTAACTGAGACATGATTTTGAATCCCTTGTAGGGTTACCTTTCTCCCTTCTTCATTTTCACACTCCAAAGTTTCGTTGTAACAATCCAACTTGGTTTTATGGGAATACAACTAGTCCATGCCAATCAACAAGTCATAAGATCCTAAAGGAAGTATGTTTAGGGTCGCTTGGTTGGGTAATCCACTCATAATGAATTGGCATGCTCATATGACCTCTGTTACTTTTATTTTGGTTCCAATGGCTAGTTGTACCAGCCATGATTTAACGTGTTTAACTTATTTCAATTCACATTTCTCAACATTTTGAGGGGAAACATAAATCAAATTGGAACCAGGGTCAATTAAAATGGAAACTAGATGGTTGGCAATCATAACTTCCATCTCCACCACTGAAGCTTGGTGATCGATTTGTTTATTATCTAAGGCTGCATAAATCTGTGGCATGCTCCTAGCCACATCATTTACTATTGTAGCCTCTTAGACATTGTAGACCCACCTATTGCTCTGTTGCATATATGGGAAATCTCTCAACATATTTTCTTTTCCACAACCCCAACATTTCAAGGGTTCTCTCTTTGGTTTATCGGTCTTACCTGAGTATTCTCCAAAGGGTTTATTTCCACTATGAGAAGGGAAATGTTTTTGGTATACACTTTTAGTAGGAAGGCTCATCTTAGAACCTTTCCCATAGCTATTGAATCTTGAGGGTTTGAACCCCTTCTTCTTGAATCCCAAAGTACTTTTCTTCTTCCATTCCTCATGAGGTTTTGTTTTATTCTTGAATTTCTCATAGAAATACCTTGCCTTCTGGACAGTGTCTTCTAAGGCCTTTGGCTCATCAAATTCAATTCTATCCCGGAAGGACTAAGGCAGTCCACTAATCAATCGTTGTGTCTTTACCTTTTCATCTTTGATGTAGGTCACATACCTTATCGGCTCAAGGAACTTATTGATATATTCATTTATGGTGAGCTGTCCCAACTTGAGTTCATAGAACTCCTTGGTCTTCCCATCAAAGTATTTCTCTGACATATACTTCTTCTTGAATTATTTCTCAAATTGTTTCCATGACAATTCATTCTCATCAATTCATTTCACATTCCTAAGGTCCTCCCACCAAATGGAGGCCTTTCCATTTAGGTTAAAAATGGCTATTCAAACCTTAAAATTTTCAGAGTAGTAATGGACTCTGAAGTACTTCTTCAAGCCAAGCAACCAAACTTCTGCTTCTTCCCCTTTCTTAATTTCTCCATCGAAAGTGGGTGGTTTGGATTTATTGAACTCTTCAAGGTCATGAAACTTGGAATGTTTCCTCTTTTTTTTTTTTTTCCTTTGGGAATGCGAACTAGTTTTTCTACTAGATGATTCCTTGGAGTTGTCGGTTTCCTCACGAGAGGATTCTTTTTATGAGTGTCTCTTGGCTCCATGTTGGGCCTTCTTTGAGGTTCTCCTCCTTGCGTGGCCACTCCCAGAGCTATGCTTTTGTATCTCAGGTAGACTTTGGGTTTTCTTCGTATGATGTCTGTCCACATCACTATCTGCTGGTCCATGCTGCGCCTTCCTTTGTATATCCGATAAGCTTTGCAGTAAGACTGCATTAATTTCAGTTTGATTTTCCTTCTATTTTATCAACATTTCATTGTCAACCTTACAGTTTTGTAATTCTTTCTTGAAGCTTCTTACAATTTCATCCAAATCTGGAGGGGTTTCCACTGCCCTCCTTTCATCGTATTCTTCCTCTCTATTGTGGGAGATTTCCCCCAATTCACGGTGTGTCACCATCCTTTAAGCTGTAGTTTTCCTGCGGTCCATTGACTGCTTGAGTGCTGATAAAACATTTTCTGTTAGTTAATGATCTACTAGCTTATGAAAAACACACCGTTTAGATTTTTCAAAATAAATACAACAATAGAAAGTTTCATTCCTTTCTTCAGTAGAGGTTTAATTAAGCCTCTTAAGAATGGGGTAAGATAGGGTCTCACCTCTAAAATTTCTCTAAATACGATTTTTAAGTGACTCGTTCATGAGTCCAAGCAGGCCAAGTGTTGTAACCATGCTCTAATACCAATTTGTAATGCACCCGACCCCTAATTACCATTTCTAGGGATGGGGCATCAAATTTCACTTACTTTAGTCATCTCGAATCATCTCTCCAAGATCTCCATTCTCTTATACTCCCATGTAGCTTTCTAACGACTGATACCAGATTCTAATCCGACCTCTGGTTTGAAAGTTATGACCTCTCAAAGTTCTTCGGGCATTAATAGTTGAGGGCCACGTGGGTTCATCTCGTTCGTACCATATCTAGGTTCCTACCAAGTGCGAGGAAGGTCCATCCACCATCCAAACCAATGGCGGGACTTGATCCTCATCTAACACACATGCTAGAGGGGAATTCGACGTTCGACGCTGAGAATCCTTTTTTCTTTCTGCACGCATGTTCTCCGGAGCCCAAAATTCCTAAACTCCCGAAGGAGTCGGAAATATCTCCACGTGGCTATGATCTTCAGGCCTTTAAACTTACCCAAGACACTGCATCCCAAACCCCTGGAGTCTCGAAGTCTCGGACTCTTGAAGGGTCCACCCTCGCAAGTGGTGATGTACTAGAGACAGAGGCAAGTACATGTGGGTCCCGAATACTCCTCCCACCAAATGGGCCAAAAAGGTAAGTGTAAGGGGTGACACACATCACTGCAGATATGACACGTGGCCCCTACAATGGGTGACACATGTCACATTTTATTGGGCACATAGGGCCCACAAAACGTATGAATCTAGGTGACACATGGCACGTAAAACATGGGTCGACATCACCCTGGGTGACGTCAGCATGCCACGTCACCCCAGACAGGTAGCCTTCCAAGCCTTTTGATATCATGGTCAAGGTGTGTTCACGTAACCCCTAGATCTATGGTCTCTATTACTTCATAACTTTGACGTTTGGGGGATCCGTGGTGTGACTTCCTCCTTGCTCCTGGAGTGGTCAGTGATAGGATGACCATGGTCTAGATCTAACGGTTAAGGGAGAACCCAAAGTGTTCCTAGATCTACGGTCCTTGTCAATTCACAACTTCAGTCTTTGGAGGTTTGACATGATGGTTGCTCCATTCTCCCGAAGCAAGACATCACCAAAGTACCGTACGCGGAACCCTCTACTGGATGATCGAACAATTAAGAGGGATTCTTAACGAACTATCAAGATCCACGAATCTCATCACTTCGTAGCTTCGACGTTTGGGGAGTTTGTTGCTTTAACATCCCTATTCTCCCGAAGTAGGACTTCGCTGAAGTTACCTCAGTGTAGATCCGACGACCAAGAGGACTCCGAATACCCTAGGATCTGTGGCTCGCGTTACCTCGCGATTGATGAATGGATCAAGGATTAACGGTGGGGTAGGTCTATCTACCATGGTTAAGGAGACCGCTAGGCGTCGGTCAACCTTGTGGGTAACCATAACAATTAGTTGTATTTGGTTGGTTTATAAATGGTGAGGTCGAAACACTCAGGAGCTCCAAACTACCAGAGTTACGAAGCCAAAAAGGCTTAGCTCTTCTCGGGTCTAGAGTAAGGTTTCTAGACCTTGGTCACATGGGTCCTTCAAAGAATCTCATGGGATACGTGCTAATCTCTTAGTCGTGAGTTGGTTAAGAACACAAGCATGAGCTCTTGGTCACACGAGTGAAAGGTCTAAAGGATGCGTCCTCCTTCCACAGGGTTTGAACTTAGTATTCCCGCGAAGGTAGATTCTAGAGGTTGACAAGACTTAAACATTTGAGTAAATCCTACACTGACCCCCTTGCAGAATTACGTCCCACAACTCTCTAACTGCTAAGTTGAGGCAAGCAAACGACCATTCAAACACATGAGTTCACAAAGAGATAATACATATTTCTACCATAATCATTCAATACATAACTCAGTCATAGACATATAGATATACTCAATCATAATTTCCATTTCAATACACATTGTATGAAAATACTTATCAGAAACCGAAAATCATGATGTAACTGCTGAAAGTGGTGCATGTTTCCACCCAACCATAGGCACAACCACTCCTGACGGATTTACTACTGGCCACCCCCTAGGTAGACCATGATGCTATGAGAGAGACTCTTTCTTCTTTCTCAATGACATTCAGGGACGAAGGTTACTCTCCTCCTCCCACAACATCTTGGCCACCGGTTTTCTCTATATTAAGCAAGGAGGTGTGCACGAGTACTTCCACAGTCACTCATCAACCCCGTTTATCAGCTTGTAAAGAAAAATCTACCAGCAACTTCTTACACCCAAAACAAGCTTATTTCTCAGTTCTTCCTTGAACCAGAGAGCTGCAAGTGCTCTTTTCTCTTTTCGAGATTGGTCTTTCGACTATGCTCTCTTTGTAGATCTACTTTCTCACTCCCCTTTTTCTCTTCCCACCGATTACCTGTTTTCTTTCCTTCCTCAACAAGGTTGCGTGGGTTCGAATCCCCAGCTCATGGCCAGGTATGGAAGTCTTGACGATGGGTACTCTACCCCATCTCCTCATTAACTCTTGAGGAGGACTCTTCCAGTTACCACTCTGACTGGTAATTCATTTCTGGGTCAGAGAACTATTATAGGTCTGAGCCATTAAATCCAGTAAGGTAATGGTTTGGTGGGGGTGGTCACCTCAACCATTTCTGGTTCCCCTCACTATATCTCTCATAAAATCCATGGTCTATCTTGGAAAACCCCCTTTTCATCAGTTATGCAACACTTATCCATTTTCTATTAATAACAAAAAATACATACATTGACCTTTTATAACAAAAGGTTCATCAAATCCAACATTCGCATATCTAGTCTGCCATAGTCTCTTGGCCATTTATAGTTATATCTACAAACCGGGGGAAATAGGGGTATTACATATGTAGTCTCTCTTTTTCATTTGCTTGTTGATGTACCTTTTATATCTTTGCATGTTGCGGTTATGTGGCCGGTTCCGCTTCCGTTGGAAATTCAACAATCTTGGTTACAACTTTGTTTAACCATTCTTGAATATAATCCCTTAATGGGGTGGAAATTATTTCTTGCTTTACTTTGATACTTAACAATTCACTCCCAATTTCCCTATGGTCAATAGATAAATTTTTCAATATAGTCTCAATGTATTCTTTTTTATTTGTGTACTCAGGAAGCCAATTATCAATGTCATCATAAGTATACTCAACCATACTATCAAATTTTTTGGCCGATGATTTCTTCAAATTTTCAACTTGCTCTTCGAATTGCTCCTTGCTCATGAGCATTAAATTTGATATTAAGTTTGGATCTAAAAATTCAATAGTGGTGCCTGCAATATCCAAACCAATAATCTTTGAGTATGCCTCAATATTTTTCCGTGAAAGTTCTTTTAATTGATTTAACAACCCCTTTAATGTATTGATTCTTTCAATCCAACATAGCTTTAATTGTTTAATACAACTCTGGGAGGGAAAATATTCTTGTTTCCTTTTATGATCCATCATTGACGAGACTTTTTCTATAAACATAGCAACCCCATCTGTGAAGAATCCTTCATCATTCTTCAAATATGCATTCAAATATTCTTTAGTGTTTTGAATTTTGAGCTCGAGAGTAGAAAAACCTTTCGCAAAGTCCCATAAATCTAAAATGAGTGACATTCTTTTCTTTATGTTCTTTTCAACAAAATGTCGAGTGGCCATCATTAAGCTTGACATTCCTTTTACTCTCAGATTTGATTCAGGAGTTCCTTGAAGAGTTCTGTCACATTGTATCATGGCGATTGGGGTAGCCAATATAGGTGGGGGCATGAGAGTTTCTTCCAATTCCTTGACTCTCTCCTTAAGTCTGAGATTTCCCTCTTCCATATTTACTATTGAAACATCCAATGCATCCCTTGTGATTCTATGAATTGAAGATAATTTTGATGGCAACATGTTTTTAGTGTCAATGGTGGACTGTGAATTTGATTTCTTATTCTTCGAGGTTCTTTCAAAGGTCAATTTCTTTGAAGACTTATCAAATAAAACATTCCGCACAGAAAAATGTTTCTTCATTAGAGAAGACTTCATCTTGAACATCCAATTGTACATTTTCTTAAGCGCATTCTTCATCATATGGAAACCAGATATTTTCAATATGCACATCTATGTCCATATTATCAGCAAAATATCATCTTCAAGTATGTTTTGTTCTTCTCCCTCTTGTTGAGAATTAACGCTTTTCCTTTTTACTTGTAATTTATGAGGGTTTTCTAGACTTCCTTGAGGAGGATTCCTTTCTCCATCATCACCTGAATTGTTACTTGGAGTTTTTCTTTCTTGGGTCATTGTATACTGAAGATTTACTTTAGGCAAAATACTTCTATGAGAAACATCGGGTGACTGAGCATTTATTTCACTTGAGGATTTCCTTCTTTGCTTATGGCCTTCAGTAGTGCTCACAATTGTCTCTATATCACCAACATCTTTATCAACACCGCGAACATGGGGGCCATGAATATCACCCTCTTCTTCTCCAAATATGAGTGTATTGATCATTGTGGGGATGAGCCCAACTGCTACCATGTGATTATAAAAAAGTTTGTTAGGGTAAAACCCTTTGATTTCCTCAACAAAACTCAAATTAAACGGGTCAAAGTAAGAGGCATATTCATCAATTTTGGGAATTGCTCTTAAGAGAATTTCACCAACTTTCCAAGGTAGAGGAATGAACTGTTTTTTCCTTATTTCATAAAAAGCATGAAACTAGAACTTATATTGCCTCACCACCTCTATGATAAATAACTTGTCCAACACATAATAAGGAAGAAATATAGGTTTTTCATGAGAACAAAAAATCCTAATTATGTTGTAGTTATCCATTTTCTCTAGAATTCCCTTTTTCTCCAAAAAGGTGGATGCTTCCAATGAAATCCTAGAAGTATCTTCTCCAAAGAGTAATTTCTTAAATCCAGAGACAAAATCATTGTAAACTTCATAAAAATAGTGGATAACTTTTTGTCTCCAGAGAGCTTGACAACACATAGTCACAGGGTCAACTTTTGAGTTTACCCTTTTTCCAACACTCAAACCTTTAAATATATGATAGTGTGTGATAGAAAATACCAGATAAGATTCCATATATAATTTTTTATCACTTATGTAATTCATTAACTGTGAATAAATGTCATTCGATATGATATTTTCCTAATCGAAAACACCATTCTCATGAATTTTAAAATATAAAATATATAGGGCTAGCCAAGGAATAGTTGTTGTAGAATCCTGACTTGTAACTATAGTAAATAACCAAACAATTTGTATATAGGGGTCCTTTAAAGAACTAACCTGGATTATGGATAGGTCTTCCGACATTGTAGTAGGGTCTTGTAGATATTCCTGCAAGAGCTTGATTCCATTATTTTTCCCTATAAGAAAATTTATGGCATCTTCTCCTTTGTACATTAAGTTCGACTCTGGTAGTTTTAACATATTTTTGAAGACCAAAGGCACCAATGAAATATGGGAGACTCTTTGTAGTGGAATAGTTTTTCTGTTCTAGACAATTTTGTCAATGCACCAGGTGACAATATCTTTGCATTCAAAAACCTTAGGGACACAACCAACGAGAGCTATTCCTGATGTCCAAACTTTATGATTATCTCTGTTTGGAAGCATAGAATAATACCAATATTCCCTCGACCAATGGTAATTGTGATCTTCTCTGGAGAATAGATTTAAGGTATCCCTTTAGAAAGGCCATCTTCAATAGGTTGACAAATTTCTTCGTAATGCTGCTCAAAACAATGTAATAATATTTTATGTTAGTTCCTTGATGATATCATTAACTTGAAATAAATGAGATTTTCCTCGATAGAAACATCATTAATAACGATATTTTCAGAATTTAATTTAGCAGTTGAGTTCGTATAATTAACATTTAATATGAATCGAGAATTGTGAAGAGGAAGGACACGTCACGACGACGTGGCAGAGTGGAAGATTTTAAATGAATATGTGAGTCTGTGAGTTCGTTGTGATGAGAAAAATGACTAAGTATCAATACTTTTCAGACAGACTTGTGAGGACGAGAGACACAAAGAAATGAAAATATGAGTCTGTGAGTCTGCGAAACAAAAAATAAACTAAGTGTTGGGAAGAGGTCAAGAGAGAAAAGTGATAGGTCGTGAATCTGCGAGTCCACCAACCTGTGAATATAACAAATTGAGGTTAAGTATGGAAGAAAAAATATGTCGTGGAGGTAAGATATGACAATAAATATTATGGGATGTAAACATACTTAGAAAAAAACACAAGTGCAGAAAATTAAAAAAGAAAGAAGGACTTATGAGGTTCAACAAAATGCAACATGTCCCCCCCATCTCCTAGGTCTATGTCTATACTTTTACCGATAATTTACCAGGGGTACGCATGCCTAACCAAGTCTTAAATTTGTATGCCCATTTACATGTAATTAAATTCTCAAATCCATAATAATAATAATAATATTTTTATTTATTTAGTGCTTCTTCATCACACCCTTCTTGCTTCGTACGATTGCCTCCAATATCTTGCACACAACACCAAAATCCACCCTTGCATTCAAGAAAAGGATTTTTTTTATGTCATTGGCATTGCTTTCCATTTTCCCTTCAACCAATTGACGAGCTTGTGAATATCATGGGATTCCTTTGAGATCCCTAAATCTTTCATCAAATTCCTAGCAAGTTGCGCTACTTGCTTCTTCTTGAAGGCCTTTGAAAAACTTGGCCCCACTATCCTCATCCGATGGCCTTGCATCCAATTACTGCATCTCTCGTGCACTAACAATGACTTTTCCTTCATCCTCAACAACAAACTCCTATAAATAATGTAGATGTGAAGGAAAATCCTGGACATTTGATCAATGAATCCAATATTCCACGAATAAACCCTCTTGTGGTTTAAGTTGCTGTTTATATAATCCTCCCTAGGTATGAACCTAAATAATGCTTACTGTCATGAAAGATAAAAGTAGTATTTCAAGAACTTTTTGTTGCTTTTGTGCTTTTCCTTTTTCAATTGGGAAATCTCCAAACACCTTGTGATCTTAGCCTACCATGGAATCCTCATCTGAAGTGAAATCAATGGAAATATTTTGAACATCACATAACATCTCGTGAGAATTGAACTTTGTTCAGGAATATTGGCCTCACATTTACTTTCTATTCATATTTATCTCTACCATGCATGACATATTCGATCCCTCAACAAAGCGTTGCCTAACCACTCTTGCTAGAGAGTCTAGGCCTACCTTGGGCTCGGATACCAGTTGTTAGGAATAAGCAAATCCTATGAGAGAAATAATAAACCAACAACAACAAAAAACACATAAATAATGCACACATCATTAACACATGATTTACCTTGGAAAACCCTTATGGGAAAAACAAACCAAAGATGTCTTTGTTCCCTTAACCAAATTCATCCGAGCCGACAAAGCTGACCAAGTGAGTCTTCACCCCTCACGTCTACTAGAATTACAATGGAGTATCCTAATCCTATTTAAATGATTCATTACATGCAATCCAAGAGAACAATACCACAAGATACCAAAAATATGGGTGCGAAAACTACTAGTGTTGACCTAAACTAGATTTAACTCATTGACTCTTTTACCGAGTTACGTTTAACTCAACAAGGTTAACAATGTGATGCAGTACCCCATTCTCTCCTAAGGGCTGCATGACCTCCCAGTCTAGGATAGATCAAGAAACTGAGTCAGATCGACTCTTTGGGTCTCTGCTAGACCCAAACCCACATTCACAGGTCCTTTCTCCAAATACGCAGGTCGTATGAGACATGCGGTTCTCCCCTGAGCACTGTCCAATTTTCACGCAAACGAGACACTATATCCACCTAAGCTAAACAAATTTTCTCCCATGACCATGACTGTGACCACCCACCTGACCAACATGCGCTTCATGACTTCGCGTGTCGGGTGGTTACACCTACGCCAACCCCGACCCTCTGATTCTCGAAATATCGAAGTGGGGCCTAATGCATGCTAGCTCCTCTCTTAACCTTCGACGATATGCCCCCGCCCCCCACCGCTATGACCTGGGGTCAATCTCTTGAGTGCTTCGTAGTTTCGCATCCCCAATAAGACCTTCCTCGCTCGTCTTCCCGATTTTTGAAATTTTGAAATTTGGGTTCCCCTTTGGTCAGATCGATGGTCCACGATCCGCGTGATCCGAAGATCTTGTTTTCTCCTTCACGAACTCAGGACTTCACGATTCATGAAGTTTGGGGACTACTCCCCTCTCTTCTCCCGATTTTTGAACTGACAAACTCCTTGGGACCAGATCTACGACCCACACCTTTCCTAGGATCAACGACCGTCTTCGTGATTTTTCTTGCCCTGCACACTTCCAAGGGTTAAAGACCGTGCACTTGTCTTTGGATCCAATAAATGTTGGTCCACGCGCTTAGATCTAATGGTCCATATCTGATCTTCTCTTTGCACTTCCTCTAGTCCCTGAACGTTAATCTAACGGTCCAGATTTTCTTCGCAACCGATCTAACAGTCGGTTTCACTCCTCCTCTTGAGCTTTTGACTCACCTGACTCAGAAATTTTCTAAGTCTTCAAAGGTTTCTACCTTTGAGCTTACTGTGAGTCCATCTCTCAGAATTTAACTATGCTTCTGAAAAGAGTTACTCCTACTGAGCTTGGTCTCGTGAAGACTTCAATTTCCCAAGCACTCCTTGCGTTCATGAATCTCGATAACTCAGATCCAAGGGGTTTCTCGAAGATAAATTCCTCTCACCCTTCTGGCATTCCCATTTCGCTCTGTGCACACTTGCACCATATTGTTACGTAGGTTCAAGCTCCTGCGGATGACTGTGTGCACCTCGCAGCGGTCACTTTGCACTCCTTGAAAGGAAAATTTCATGTCCTCTCTTCTGAGCTTCGAAATCGAAACAGATTCCGTCAATGCACTCCTTGTGTTCTGTGTGCACACCTTGCACCACTCGACATAATAGAAACAATTGAAACTTATCCTAAAATTCACAGTTCCATCTACTCATAACTAGATTCATTGATTCATTCATGAAAACACAATAACAGGGAATTGCAAACAATGTCCACCCCATGCATTGGATCAATTTTCCTCTGTTATATTCCAAAATGAAAATGGTTACAACTGTAAATGAACAACAAAACTACTGAAATCTTCTCCTAAATTCTATCTTATTTTCTTCCACTAACATATCTACAACTACTCTCAACCAACCTCATTTGGGCGTACAAATCCTCTATTTATCTCAGAGGGCTCTTAGGGTTTCCCTCGACTACTTGTCTACATCAAAACTTATCCTAGTGTAGTCGCATTCCAGAGACGGAGTGGATACTCCCACTTCACTTGCGATCGCTCAAGCGTGCCTCAAACTATTTTTTCGGCGCCGAGTTAAGGCGAAATTCAAAATATCTGCCATAACTGCCAGCGTTGAGGTTTTGTACAGATTCCCAGACGTTGATAAGTCTTACTCCGCGCACTTGCCAGTGATGCTCCTACATCATACTCCCCTTGACAAAAATTCATGGACTCTTGTCCATGAGCTCCTGCACTGAATTTCCATGCTTTTGAATAACATATTCATTTTCCCAATTGGCATATTCTATTGGGTATCCCTTCCACTTGACCAAATATTCAAAATAGGTCTTCCTCCTAGTATTTTTGCCAATCCTCTGATTAACAATTTTATCCATCTGTGGTTTTTCTGCTATAGGAATTTGTTTCTCCCACTAAATCTTCTCTTGATCTTCTGATCCCTCTGTGTCATCCTTCCTGTAAGGATACAATTCCGAAACATTGAATATGGGTGATATTCCCACATCATCTGACAACTCAATCTCATAGACGTTTGCATCAAACTTCCTCAAGATCTTACATGGTCCTATATTGTTCATATTTAACTTGTTATATGTTCCCCCCGGGAACCTTTCTTTCCTGAGATGTTCCAGAACCTGATCTCCTAATTCAAGTTGAAGTTCTTTGTGATGTTGATCAACTCTGCGTTTGTAATCCTAGCTAGAACTCTGCAACTGTCCTTTGATATGGCTATGGAGCTTTTGCATTTCTGCAGCAAAATATTTTGCTCCAACGCTCTTGATCTCACTCTGTTCCAAGTCTCTCAACTCAGATACTCCCTTGGGTTTCATTCCATACAATATTTGGAATGGGCTCTTCCCAGTTCTCCTATTTGGTGATTTGTTGTATGCAAATTCGACTTATGGCAGAATTTGATCCCACTGATTATGATGGTCAGTGACCAAACTCCTTATTAAGTTTCCCAAAATTTTGTTTAACACATCAGTCTGAGGGTGATAAGTTGAGCTAAAGGACAAATCCTTCCCCAACTTATTCTACCAAAATCTCCAAAAGTGACCGACAAATTTTGTGTCCCTGTCCGAGACAATGCTTCTCGGTAGGCTGTGAAGTCTCACAACTTCCTTGAAAAACAGATTTGCAACATGCGTTGTGTCACTGGTCTTCTGGCATGGGATAAAGTGTGTCGTCTTTGAAAATCTATCCACCACCACAAATATGGAATCAAATCCTCTTTGTGTCCTTGGCAATCCCAATACAAAATCCATGCTTATTGCATCCCAAGGCCTCTCTGGTATTGGCAATGGTTGATACAATCCAATGTTCTATCTTTTCCCTTTTGCATGTTGGTAGATTCTACATCTGTTCACAAAATTTATCACTTCTATTCTCATACCTGACCAATAGTATGAACTTCTCAACTGTGAAAATGTTTTATCATGGCTGAAATGTCCAACCAATCCTCCAATATGATTTTCCTTCAAAAGGTTATCCCTCATTGAGCATTTTAGTATGCACAACTGATTTCCTTTGAATATAAACCCCTCTTGAATCATGTACTTTGTACACTGGATTCTGTCTCTCAGCATAGGATTTTCACATGCTTCGTATGCTTCCTTGAAATCTGTATCATCACAATACATGTCCTTAAGGTGTTCAAACCCCAAGGTCTTCACCTGAAATTCTTGCAGAATCAAACATCTCCTTCTTAATGCATCATCAACATTGTTAGCATTCTGAGCAAAATGTTTTATGACAAAAGTAAAATTCTACATAAACTCAACCCATTTTGCATGCCTTTGATTCAATTTTTCTTGTCTGTTTATGAATTGTAAAGCCTGGTTATCGCTATACAAGACAAATTCCCATGGGACAAGGTAATGTATCCACTTCTTCAAGGCTTGAATTATGGCATAAAACTCCTTATCATACGTAGAGTATTTTATCTTGGTCTCGTTTTGCTTCTCACTGAAATAGGCAATAGGTCTATTGTCCTGGCTCAAAATTGCTCCAATTGCAACTCCACTTGCATCACATCTCACCTAAAATGTCTTTTCAAAGTTTGGCAAGACCAGAATTGGTCATTTTGTTATTTTCTCCTTTAGTATATTGAAGCTCTTCTCAACTTCCTTTGTCCATTTGAAAGACTTGTGCTTCTTTTTCACTTTATCCATCATTGGCACACAAATTCCACTGAAGTCTCTGATGAACTTCCTATAGAAACTCACTAATCCATGGAAGCTTCTGACCTCAAACATGCTTCTTGGTGACAACCATTCTTTGATTGATTTCACCTTCTTTGGATCCATCTTCATTTCATTTGAATATATCACAAAACCCAAATAAATGAGTTCTCTCTTCGTAAAAGAGGACTTCTTCATATTTATCAACAACTTCTCCTGATGTAGTCTCCTCATCACTAGCGTTAGATGTCTCAAATGCTCCTCTTTAGTCTACTAAAGATCAGTATATCATCCATATATACAACCACAAACTTGCCAATGAAATCCTTCAGTATTTCATTCATCAGCCTCATAAAATTACTCGGGGCATTTGTTAAGCCAAATGGCATAACAAGACACTCATACAAACCTTCATTTGTCTTAAAGGTTGTCTTCCACTCATCACCTTCTCTCATCCTAATATGGTGATATCCACTTTTCAAATCTATTTTTGAAAATAAATTTGCTTCACTTAAACAATCCATTAAATCATCCATTCTGGGTAAAGGAAATCTATACCTAATGGTGATCTTGTTAATGGCTCTTGAGTATGTACACATTCTCCATCCTCCATCCTTCTTTGGACTCAACACAATTGGTACTACGCATGGACTCAAGATTTCTTTGACCAAACCCTTATCTAACAATTCTTGGACTTGGTTCTTCACTTCCTCGTTCTCTCGAGTCTTCAATCTGCATGTCGCTTTGTTTGGCAGACTTTCTCCTGGTATCAAGTCAATATGGTGAATGATACTTCTGATGGGTGGAAATGAGTTAGGAATCTCATCCACCACTATGTCAGCAAAATTATCCAACAATTCCTGAACTTCTTCAGGAAAATCATCCATCATAGTACTTGTAAGGATAACTCTGGGTTTCCTCACCACAACAAACTGCATCTCCTGTTCTTCCTTGACTTCTTTCAGGATTTCCTTCCTGCTCAAAGTATGCTTGTGTTGGCCTCCTCTTTCACATGCTTGTGTTGGCCTCCTCTTTCAATTTCTTCTCCTCTATTGGCAGTAACATGTGTGTTCTACCATTCTTCTCTAATGTGTATGTATTCTTCCTCCCATCACGAATGACATTCCTGTCAAACTGCCATGGTATTCCCAACAGAATATGACATACATCCATGGGAATTACATCACACATAATTTCATCTCTATATCCTCCTATATTAAATTCAAGCAAGCATTGTTTAGTAACCATTACTTGGTGTCCTTTCTGCAACCACGAGACTTTGTATGTCTTTGGATGTGCAGTTGTCTCCACCTCCAGTTTCTCCACCATCTCTGTGATTAATAGGTTATTAGTGCTCCCAATGTCGATTATCACCTTGCATACTCTGTCTTTAGTCTTGCGATATATTCTGAAGAGATTGTTCCTATGCACTGGCCTTTCAACTTCTGCCTCTGGTTTTAAGAGAACTTTCCTCAACATCAAGGATCTTCCATCCTCTGCTCCTTCTGCTTCAACATCTCTTCTTTGTGCTTCTGAAATATGAGCTTCACCTCCTCCTTCTTTCTTTTTCTTGGGACATTCCCAAGACATGTGTCCTGTCTTTCCATAGGCATAACATCTTAATTCTCCTCCCCCTCTTCTTCCTCTTCCTCTAGAAGAACTTCTTCCTCTTTCTCGGGAACTTCCTCCTCTTTCTGAGTGTCTGTGTGGTTTCTCAGTCTCATCCTTAGACTTATGCGCTCTGTCATGGGTAACTCCCTTGCTTTTGTTTGGGACTGGGTTTTTACCCCTTCCTCATTGGCTTTGTTTTCTGGCCAACTTCTCCTTTGCCTTCAGTGCAAACTGATAAGCATCTTCCACTGTCCTTACTAACATCATGCCGAGCTCATCTTGGATTTCATATCTCAGGCCATTTATATATCTGAAAACTTTTTCTTCATCTCTCTTTCTCTTTGTCTAGTTATGATGTTCAACCTACAGAACTCCTTGATGTACTCCTTAACTGTCATCCCCTTCTGTCTCAGGTTCTGCATTTTCCTGAACAAATTGATCTGATAATCTTTGGGCATGAACTTAGCCTTCAACTTGGCTACCATTCCGTCCCAACTCTTTATCTTCTGCACCTTTGCTTCTCCTCTCAACCTGCAGTTCATCCCACCACAACGCTGCATGTCCTTTTAGTCTGGTGACATCATGTCTCACCCTTCTTTCCTCATCGACATCTTCATAGTAGAAATATTTGTCCATGGATCTTATCCAATCCAATATCTCTTCGGCATCTAAATTGCCTTCATACATTGGGACCTCCATCTTGGCTTTGCCTCCCAATCTGGAATCTTCTCTCAACAAGCGTTCTTCAACAACATCCTCTCCTGCAGCTTCTCTGATGACATTCTCACCCTCTACTTCTTCTCTCTCTACATTGCTGACATCTCCAACATCAGGTGCTCATCTTTGCGCTACCTCCATCGCCTTTAATCTTGCACGAATTTCTCGCATCTCCCTTTATACAGCTTGATTGGCTAATGGTGGTTCCACTCGTCTCCTTGGTGGCATTGTGTTGACTGTCTGCTACACACATAGTACAACTTTGAGTTATTTTTCTCCTTTGCCTGAAACCTACAGACGAAAATTTGCTCTGATACCACTTGATGGTATTAGACTATATCCTTTCACCGTCTTTCTTCTGTCTACGGTCTGCAAACAAAAACTAGGCTTTGATACCACTTGATGCAGTCCCCCCTTCTCTCCTAAGGGTTGCGCGACCTCCCGGTCTAGGATCGATCAAGAAACTGAGTCAGATTGACTCTTTGGGTCTCTACTAGACCCAAACACACTTTCATAGGTCCTTTCTCCAAATACACAGGTCGTATGAGGCCCACAGTTCTCTCCTAAGCACCGTCCAATTTTCACGCAAGCGATACACTAGCTCCTCCCGAGCTAAATGCCTTTTCTCTCGTGACCATTACTGTGACCACCCACCTGACCAATAGGTGCTTCATGACTTTGCGTGTCGGGTGGTTGCACCTACGCCAACCTCGACCCTCCGATTCCCGAAATCCCGAAGTGGGGCCTAGCGCATGCTAGCTCCTCCCTTAACCTTCGACGATATGACGCCCCTGCTATGACCTAGGGCCAATCTCTCGAGCGCTTTGCAGTTTCTCATTTTGTGTCCCTAGAAGACCTTCCTCGTTCATCTTCCAGATTTCCGAAATTCTGAAATCTAGGTTACCCTTTCGTTAGATCGACGGTCCACGATCTGCGTGATCCGTGTAGAAATTTCAATACAAATTAAGTATTTCCTGCGATTCTCCTTATTTAACAATTATACGCCACTATTAAATACATAATTGCTTCTACTATTATTTTTGCGGAAAATTAAACCACGATCACAACCACAATCACAAAGTGAAATATCAAGAACACATAACACAAAAGTTTTTTCGGGAAAGCGTAAAGCTAAAAACCCCACTATCATATATTATGTATATCATGAATCATGAAACAATCTCATACAAAACTCTAATCCAAGAGATCTCAATGCAATACAATCATCTCACACTGTCATACACAAATCAACAAATACATGTGCCAATTCCTGTGTCCAGATAGCTTGCCTCCTCTGCACAAATCCTTGCAATTAGAATTCTCACACTGAATTACAATTTCCTAGTTTGCACATGCTCATAAGCATATCCACTGCATGTGTGATCAAATCACAACTAATAGCCAAACTGTCCCTTTCACCTGTTATCTCAACTGGGTCTCCACTGGATCTGTCATGCATGCAGTTAACCGTGGTGAATCTTCAGTTGCATGTGAGTTCACTAATTGACTGAACTCTCACTAGTGCATGCTTAGTTACAACTAGTACAACTGATATTAACTCACTTAACTACACTTATAATTCTGTTACAAATCCAACTCACTCAGTTATGAATGAAATAATAGATTAATATTTATTGTCCAATTTATTTAAAGGAAAAGTAAATTAGACACATGTTTCTTGTTGACTTTTCAACACTCCCTCTCAACAAGAAAGGGATTATCCTTCACCCCAATCATGTCTCTATGATATCTGAATTTGCTCCTGGTGAGCGCCTTCGTCAGAATGTCTTCATCCTAATATTCTGTAGGAATGTATTGAAGCAACATGATCTTCCGCTGCACACAATCTATGAGATGATGATACCGGATATCTATATGCTTAGATCTGTCATGAAACACAAGATTAATCAAGAGTTTAATGCAACTCTGATTATCACAATAAATCACTGTCAGATCTAAATGAGAACCAAACAAACCAACCAAGAACTTTCTCATCTAGATAGCCTCACATGCAGCTTGACTCGCTTCCATGTATTCCGCTTCCGCTGAACTAAGTGCCACTGATCTCTGTTTCCTGCTGTACCAAGAAACAACTGTAGATATGATACTAAAGATCCCCCCTGATGTGCTCTTTCTGTTTGTTGGGTTGCCTGCCCAATCTGCATCCGTGAAGCTGTGCAACTTCATCTCATCCTTCTATCTGTACCATAATCCATACTCAGATGTGCCCTTCAAATATCTCAGGACATGCTTACCTGCCTTCCAAAAGAGTTTGGTAGGCTTAACCATCACTTGACTTAGTTGGTTAACCGCATAGAAAATGTCCGGTCTCGTGTTCACTAAATACATTAGCGAACCCACTAACTGTTGATAGATAGTAGCATCCACTACTTCTCCAGAAGTAGCATCCTCTTTCCTCCAGTTTCCTGGAAGAGGAGTATCCATGGGTTTGCATCCCTCCATGTGAAACTTACCCAATATCTCTCTTGCATACTTTCCTTGAGACACAAAAAKTTCACCATCTCGCTGCCATATTTCCAATCAAAGGAAATAATGAAGAAGGCCCAAATCCTTCATCTCAAACTCCTTTGCAAGGTCATCCTTGCATGAGTGTATCAACTACTCATCACCAATCAATATTAAATCATCAACATAAAACACAATGATTAAAAACTTACCCTCCACCACAATTTGGTATAGGTTTGCATCCGCTTCACTTTTGGTGAAGCCCAATCCAGTGAAATAGTTGTCTATCCGAGTGTACCAAGAATAGGGTGCTTGCTTCAGCCCATATAGTGCTCTCTTGAGTCTTCACACATGAAACTCTCTGTCAGAGGTATCAAAACCTTTTGGCTGCTCAATGTACACTTCTTCCTCAATGATCCAGTTGAGGAATACTGTTTTTACATCCATCTGATGAATGCGCCAGCCCATCTGCGTTGAGAGTGCAAGGATGGATCTTATGGAAGAGTACCTTGCAATAGGTGCAAAGGTCTCATCATAATCTATCCCCTCGATCTGTGAGAAGCCTCGGGCTACAAACCTAGCCTTGTATTTCTCAACACTCCCATCAACAACTTTCTTTACCTTGTAGATCCATCTTGAACCTACCACTGATTTGTCGATCGGTCTTGGGACAATATCCCATGCACTGTTTTTGACAATGGAGTCATACTCCTCTACCATAGCATCAACCCAAGTGGGGTCCTGCACTACTTCCTGAAAGGAATATGGTTCAGTCACAATACATTTGCTCATGAGAGCCATGTATCCAACAAATTGATTAGGAGACTGTCTCTGTCTGTGCTGTGAAGTAGGGGCTCCTACATTCTGTGCAACATTTAGTCTCAATCTGTCAGCTTTTGTGGTGCGATTTCTGCCATTTCTGACGGATGGCTCTGCTTGAGTGGTTTCCTCCACTCCATGAACCTCTTCATGTGGCTGATCCACATCTTGAGACTCATCTTTGGGAAACAACAATTCCTCTTCTGCATGCAAGTCTAGCTCCCTCTCAAGCGACAACCACATGGCTTTCCCCTCATCAAATTTTATATCCCGTCGCATAACAATCATCTTACCGTTTGACAAATACACATGATAATTATGGGGTGTTTCTATGTACCCCAAAAATATCCCAACTTCAGTAGTCGGTTCCAGCTTCTTCCTTGAATCCTTGGTCACATGCACATAAATAGATGAGCCAAAATAGTGGGGTCCTGCACTACTTCCTGAAAGGAAGATGGTTCAGTCACAATACATTTTCTCATGAGAGCCATGTATCCAACAAATCGATTAGGAGACTGTCTCTGTCTGTGCTGTGAAGTAGGGGCTCCTACATTCTGTGCAGCATATAGTCTCAATCTGTCAGCTTAAGTGGTGCGATTTCTGCCATTTCTGACGGATGGCTCTGCTTGAGTGGTTTCCTCCACTCCATGAACCTCTTCATGTGGCTGATCCACATCTTGAGACTCATCTTTGGGAAACAACAGTTCCTCTTCTGCATGCAAGTCTAGCTCCCTCTCAAGCGACAACCACATGGCTTTCCCCTCATCGAATTTTATATCCCGTCGCATAACAATCATCTTACCGTTCGACAAATACACATGATAATTATGGGGTGTTTCTATGTACCCCAAAAATATCCCAACTTCAGTAGTCGGTTCCAGCTTCTTCCTTGAATCCTTGGTCACATGCACATAAATAGATGAGCCAAAAT
>ML779882.1:704034-725718 GCA_009831015.1 Picea engelmannii | reverse complement strand
GAAACAACATGATGTATACTATCCATCCATGGATGTTGTATCTGCATGTGCATTTTCCTTCATGTCCAAATACCTTCATCAATATTGCGGTCCAAAACCCATGACTAGGGTTGACATCAATGACAACAACCAATCTTCCAACACTACTCACTCGACTTTCCTAGTCAACCGTTGACTATCTCCAAAATCTCCAGAGTTGTGATGGACCTACATATGTTGTTGTTCCAACACCCCCAATCAATGCAACACTTTAGATATTCAGGAGGTGAAATTACATCTGTACACCCCCCCATAATTGCAGCTTCTTGAATCCCAAGCATAGTTTGAAGTTTCAAAAACCTAGCTTTTGATAGAGGATTAATAAGATATTAACAACTTGATCATCTATCCTACAATAAACAAGATTCACAACATTACCTTGTACTAATTGTCTCAAGTAATGAGCATGAAGCTCCACATGCTTCATCTTGTTGTGTGTAACATGATTCTTTTTCAACCTATATAACACTTTGATTGTCACAATATACTGTAGTTTATGTCTTGACTATTAATCCAATTTCACCCTTGAAATGTTGAATCCATATCGCCTCTATGCTAGCATGCACTACACCACGATATTATGCTTCTATGGTCTAAAGTGAGACCACCTTCTACATTTTACAAGACTAGACTATGGGTCTAGAACCAAGATGGAACACATGGCCAGATGTAGACTTCCTGTCATCACCATCTCCAACCCAATCTAAGTCAATGTAACTGACCAACTAGTTCACTTTGTCACCACAATAATTTATACCAAGATAGTAATTTCCCTTGATATAACAAACAATTCTCTTTTCATCCTTAATGAGATTTTATCATGGATCTTGCATAAATTGAGAAATCACACTATCAATAAAGGAAATATCACGTCAACTGTTAGTTAAATAGATAAGGATACACCAAGTTGGCAATAAAGTGTAGAATCGACTTTTAGAGAATTACACTACTTAGTTAGCTTCATTCTCGATTGATAAAGTGCAACACATGACTTATAGTCTTTCATTTTGAACTCATGTAAAAGGTTCATCACATATTTAGATTGAGAGATAAAGAAACAATAATCCATTTGTGAGATTCAAATGCCCCAAAAGAAATGTAATAGACCAAGGTCAGTCATTTCAAATGTACCTATTAATTATTTCTTCAAACCCAAAATCAAATGAACATTGCTTCTAGTAATGGCCAAGTAATCCACAAACAATGCAACAATTAATGTTTCATCATTTTTATGTAATACATAGATACTACGATCTAATTCACAATGTTGAAAACAAATATGGAGGAAAACACGATCAATGTTCTCACACCATGCCTCGAGGGCCTATTTCAAACCATGCAAGGATTTCTTACATGGGCACACAACACTGCCATCCTTTTCAAATTAGTGGGGTTAGTCTACACAAATCTCTTTAGTGAGACCACCATGTAGAAAACCACTTTTGAAACCTCTATGATGTACCTACTATCCAAAGTGAGTAGCAAATGAAAGAAACAGTCGAACAAAGTCAATATTTGCAACATGGGAAAAGTTTTAAGTGTATTTAATGTCTTTTTGTTGAGAAAATCCCTTTGCTACCTAACGAGCCTTATGTCTTTCAAAAATGGCTTCAAATGTAAATTTTGTCTTGTAGGTCCATTGACACTTCACCACATTCTTTCCTTGCGGTCGAGGAACTAAATCCCATGTATCATCCTTCATCAATAAATGATACTCATCAACCATATCATTTTTCCATTTAGGTTAACCATGTGCCTCCACATATAGATATAGATCACATGCCATTCGCACATGTTCTATTAGAGCAACACTACCAAACTATTTCCGACTTCTAGTTTTTCTCGAGTCACTAATATCTTTTGCATTAGCTCCAACAACTTCAATTGTTTTGGTCACCCATCTGGGAAGAAACCCCGCTTTTGTTGAAGGAGTTCCTGTACCAAGATCACCAACATTGAGGTTGATTTTGCTGTATAAGGTTGATTGAAAGTCAATTCAGGAAAATAAGTCAATTTTCAAGCCGATCATCTTGTGAAGTAATTGGTTGATCCCAAATTCCAAATTTTTTGAACGATCACTACCCAATAAACTAGAAGATAAATTCAATAGAGTAACACTTGAGGTCTTCTCACCAAAGATAACATCTCTATTGAAGATAATCCCTTGTTTGATAGGATTAAACAACCTGTAGATATTTGACTCTTTAGAGTATCCCATCATGATAAAAGCATGACTTTTCACATCTGATTTATTCCTTCTATCATATGGTATTTGAGCCCATGCTATGCATCCAAAGGTTCTAATATGTTTTACAAAGGTTTTTCTTCCACTCCATTTCTCAATTGGAGTCACATGCCATACAACTTTAGTCAAAATCATATTTAACAAATAGTTTTAACAATATACAACTTATGCCCAAAACTTAGTTGATAGACCTTTGGCTTGAAGTAAACAATGTACCATTTTTGTCAAAGTCCAATTTTTCCTTTAAGCAACTCCATTCTATTGAGGTGTGTAAAGTACACATATTTCCAAGAGATACCATTTTGTGACAAGTAGCTTTCAAAATCCTTGTCTATATATTTATCCTTCATTGTTTGATCTTAAACAATTCACAGGTTGATCACATTACTTTTTAGTTATTGCCTTTAAATTATTTAAACTTTTCAAATACACGACTCTTATTATTCAAGAAACATACCGAAGTATACCTAGAAAAGTCATCAATGAAGGTCAAGGCATACCTTTCTCTAGCTAGTGATGGTTTGTTTAGGGAATATAGATAAATGTGGATAAGTTCTAGTTGAGTGTTTGGTTTTCAAAATTTCTCCGTTTCAGAAGAAACCCGATGATGATCTCAAGCATACACCTTTCACATACACCATTAGAGGGAACAACCTTAGGTAGTACAATAACCATGTTATGTTTCACCTTCAATTTTAAGCTCTAGAAATTTAGATGTCCGAGTCATTCATGCCAAAGTATACTTCAGTTGTCAGTTTGAGCTATGAGTGCAGTAGATCCTTGATCTTTCTTTGGAAATTCGCATAACTTATACACTTTTTCCTCAGGGTTAATAAAAACCTCAATGAAAAAATAAAATTTGTTGTTCCTATCCTTCACAACAAACCAATGTGGCCAAAATTCAACCTTCTTGCTAGTTTGAGTTAGTCGGGGTACATACAATAAATTGGCACTCAAACTGTTTACATGTTAGACATCAATGATCACACAATTTTGGCATTCCATCTTGCAACAACCAACAATAGTAAGTGCATAATCATCTGCTACAAATAATTATTTTTCTATAGCTTCACTTAATGAAGAAAATAGTCGTTGACTCAAAATTTCGCCACTTGTTATAAGAGCCTGGAAAGGATTGTGAGGCCTATTTATTAGACTATGATATATATATATATAATTAGTAGGTGGGGTCCCCTTTAAGAAAACCCATGGATACTAATTTTCAACCATTTCTCTCAGTTTATATGCATATTTGCTTCATAGGTGTAATGATAAAGGTTCCAAAACCATGATGAATCTTGGCACCACGATACATTTCAGCTTGATATGCAACGATGGTTGCTTATTATTTTCACCTTGATGACATTGCACTTATAAAAAAAGAAGTATGGGATCTATGCTATACATGGTCACACATACATAAGGGGTTAGAATAATTTTACTCATGCAATTGAAACATAAAATTGGTTATAACAAGAGCAAGTTTTATGTTGCATATACATTATGTGGTTTTCTCATGCATATCTAAGTCACCTTGCTATCAAAGTCATGGTTTATTACGTCAAAGGATTTGGGTTCTATGTGGCAATAAAGATTATGTTATGGGACAAATACTCAAATTGAGTTAGAATTTGTTTGGCGCATACATATGTTACTCATGGTATAAGGTTTGGTTATTATCATGGGTTTTATTTGACATATATTATATATATGGTTGCATGGTAAAAATGTCAAAAGGTTTGAATTAGTTTAGCAAAAGTTGGTGCATAAGTTTATGGTTGCATGGCATAGGTTTTGGGTTCGTTTCATATGATATGTTGGTCACACGATACAAGGCATTGATTGACAACGATAATGATTAAACCCTATCTTTGCATGTGGATGATAATCTGGTTAGTTATAAAATGTGACAAGGGATGATCTCCATGATTGAAAAGTTGATATGGCTTGTGGGTTGGTGCTCACTTGACATTGTTTCAAACACACAATTGGTTGATGTGGCATATATTATGGTACGTGGTTTACGATATTCTGTTTGCATTGAGTTATGGAGATGGCCATGCATTGAATACGACGAGACATGGGCAGTTACTCCATAGTCCCGCATTCATCACCTTGTTTGTTTGAAGGATTTCGAGGTTCATTTCATTTTGTTTGGGTTGCTGTGAGGGCTCAATATTTGGTTGTTGAGATACCCTCATTCTTGGTGGTTGTTGTAACTGCTCTTGGTCCCATGCACTGGTTTAAAAGAGTGTTTTGACAAGGTATGAGCTCACAACTTATCTTACATCTCTTGCAAATCATTTGTCCTTATATTGATTAAGTTTTGGCTCTTGTAGCATACTATGCGCATGAAAATGTTTTCTTTCCCTACTCAGTCATTTCTTGAAGAAAATAAACGAGAATGTGGTTGTTTGGTGAGAATTTGTTGAAGCTCTCTCTTTCTGTGTTTCATACTCTCACTTTCCATTTTTTATGTCTGTTCGAAACAATTTTTAAAGATGATTTTTTTTGGGGGGGTTTATTTATGGTTTGCATGGAAATAGAACATAATCTGAATCTTAACTCTTTCTTGGTAAATTATGGAATAAATGGAAAACCCAATTCACTTTGAAGAATAAATTTTGATGAGTTTTGAACTTGGGTTTAAAAAACCATGCATGGCTTGCACTAAGGAGTATGTGACCCTATGTTGTTTTGATATGGTTCTGTTCAACCCACATGTCGAACCTGGTTGCAATTTTAGTCATAGTTTAAACTTTGGGTCAAGCCCATTTTGTGTTGGCCAATTTCAAGCTCAGGTTATGAGATGATGAGTGGGTAAATTTCTTTGTAATTTTTATAGTTGGACTAAGTATATATTCTTCATTTGACTTGGGTATTTTGATTTTAAAATGAATGACCTGAACCCATGTCTTTTGAAACCAACTGACTTGAACCCATATGCGATTTGGGTTAAGTTTATGTGTTGGATCTAGAGTTTCATGATTGTTTGTTGGTAAAGATATGTCTAAAGCATGTAAAGTTATTCTATCAATTTCTCTCATGTTGTTGGTGGTAATTTATAAACAAAATGTTAGTTGCACATAGACCCAACCCCATTATTTATTTACAATTGAAATTAATTTCGAAACTGGGAGTCAACATACCCGAACCTGTATCTATTATGATGGTTAATGTCTCTCCATATGAGCTGTTGTTTTACTTTTCCCCATTTCCTCAACTTTAATGGTTTTTGGTTGATGGATTATAATATTTGGGTCGAGCCACGCACATATTTTGAACTAAAAAGGGATATATAAATACAATTATTTTATGTTGGAAATGATACGGCTATCGAAGTTCACAGTCCAAAAAAATTTGGTTTTGATTATTCATCATTATGATTGTCTCTTTTAAAATATTTCTATGGGAGTACAAGGTATAGAGTTAATAAAAACCTATGAGCCAATACTGACCTTCATAACATCATTCAGATGGAAGTTGTTTGGGTGAACATGAATATAAAATCTTATACATATCATAAAGAAATATAACAGACATTTGTTAAGACATTTTGAACACTGGATATAATACTTGTTATGACTCATTTGTTCATGTTAGTTTAATTCATACTTGGATGGCATAAGTGAATGCAAATTGATTGGAGTCATGGATCTAAAGTTAAATATTGTTATATAGACTTTCATTTCTACAATATGTATCATTTTTCATAAGTTATACTTCCCAATCCTACTCATAAAATTCTATTTTCCATTTTTCCTTGTTTATATAATTAAAAGACCATACATGAATAATTTTCAGTGGACAACATGATGAATGATGGGAAGATTTTAATGATTATTTACAACATATGCATATGATTAAGAATGGTTTGAAATCTGATTGGTTTTATGAGGAAAATATACAGGCATAGTTATAATGATTTAATTTGAATAGTTTTTCATACATTCCTGCCATATTATCACTTTTCACAAGTTACTCTTCTTTATCATATTACCAACCATGTAAAACTCCTTCTTCATACACTTCCTTGTTCATATTTTGAAAATAAAATGGTCTGTGCATGTGAAGGATTTTAGATTAGATTTCAAATCTTAAAGAAGAGTTTGATGTTTGCATAGTTGTACTAATATCTATGTATTCACTTTTCCTATTCATTTCCCTTTTGTGCTGCATGGTTGTGTTAATCTTAGAGACAAATTTAATCATGTTGACAAATTGTATTATATTTTTTATATGTTGTGTATTATATATGTACTAATTGGAAATGGATGTATATAAATGAGATTTTTAGTGGAGGTAGTAATCAGTAAGGAAATAGAGGTAATAGGGGAAGCAAGGGTAGAGGGCCAAATGCCTTTTGGTAGAGAGGGGGAAACAAGAGGATGAGATTTTCTATACACTTTGATGCAAATTACGAGAAATTTAATTAGTTAGTCCAAATTGGTTACTTGAACCTTGTAGAATACCCAACTTTTCAGCCCCATCAACCATAAGTCAGACCCCCTTTTCAACCTAATGATCTTTAGCCCCATCCTAGTATCACTGATATCCTTGATTGACCTCAATTGCAATCTCAACCTCTAGTCAATGATGGTTGGAACAATGCACATTTTGGTCCTCCTTTTGGAGTTGGCCATTGGCCAACCATGTCATTACCTCTCCCTCCACCTCCTTTACTACCAATTCAACCAGTTTCTTTTGTTGCTTCACATGTGCATTCCCCTCAGCTCCCGAAAAAATACAAAGCCTTAACTATTGATCCAAGGCTAAGTAAAAGACAATGACCTACCATATTAGTTAGTTGAAACTCCTCTGAAACATTTGATTACACTATCAATTCACTCCCTTCCAAACTTGAAGATGGTATGAGAAATATCACCTTTGATGACATGCACCTATAGATCTCAAAGGGTGAAGAGAATAAATTTTCTTATGTAGATTTGATCAAACATAGAGCAACATTGTCATAGGGGAATGGGCAGAGATAGACGACATCACACAAAAAATATGATCTTTAACTTTATTTTATTTTTATGGTGACATCAATTTGACTTTGAGGCACATATCTTTTTGGAAAGTTGATATTATTATTATTTTTGAAGAAACTTATATCATGCTCTAAAATTTTTGGGAGATACACGTGTCTGCTATTTAAGAGGCATGCTTATTTCAGTTGTTGTTGTATTTATTTTTGTAATGATATGTGCATAATGTGTGATTATGATTATGGAGGAACAAGGGAATGATTGAGAAATTAAACAAATAAAGACATAAAAGCCCCCCCCACCTATTAGTTATTATATTTATTTATTATTTATCCTTATCATAAATATTTTTGTCCTATTATTAACTGAAGTAATTTAATTTTAGTAACTAAAGGTAGTTGAAATACCAACAAAAATACCTTTTGGAGAATAAAATAAGGAAAGGAAGGACAAGAAAGGCATGAGAAATTAGAGAGAAATACTTTTGATAAGGTTTTCTCTTTTTTCAAGTGAGATTTCTAATATTCATTCTTTCATTTTCCGAGTTTCATGAGAGTTGAATCCTCTTTTTGACAACAATATTACTCTAAAGGTGGGAAAGAAGAAAGGACTAAGAAGCATAGAATTTTGACATGCTTCAGAAGGTCATTCATTTATCTTGGTAGTTTGTTTAGTATTATTAGAAATTTTGAATTCATTTTGAATTCATTTTCAATTCTGATTAAGGCTATTTTGCAGAGTCAAGACTTGATGAGCTAGTGGCTTGGATTGATCCGATTTATTTCAGTCTTGGTCTTTTTATTTCAGACATCAATTGTCTTTGTATGATGTTAAATACCATTCTAGACTTCTAAGTTTGATTTTGGTCCATACTCTCACAAGGGTTTGTAAAGAGGATTTTGGTTGTAACTTAGAAAATTCATGATTAAAAAAATATGGTTTCTTCTCAATTGAGACTTGTCGTTATTGGTTTTCAAATTGTTTGCATTTTTTTATTTATTCATTTTAATTTTTATAAACTTTTTACATAAACATTCTTACCTTTTTTTTAAAGAAAATCACACATTTTGATAATAACATTAGGCCCAAGAACATCTTTCCTGAGGGTTGGTTGATAATTTTGAGCAGGCTATAAGCCTAGGGTAACATTCCTGCCTATCTCACCTAGCCAAGTGGGATTTGAGAATGCTTGAGTGAGAAATTTCCATTCCTCGCATCAACAATAAAAAAGAATATTTAGCTAGATGATGAGTGCAACTAGATTCAACTATATATTCATTCTGATAAGTGTGAGCATGGAAGACCCGAGAAGCACCAACATAAAACATATAGTTATCTACCTTAACTTCTAAAGTTCAATGCTACAAGTTGATTGATCTTCTAATTGACATGTTTCTTTCAATATTCTTCACTTTCTCCTCCAAGTCCTTGGTCTTCTACACACAACCCTTCTCCATATGTCCTAATTTCACACAATAACAACATGTCTTCTTCTTTCTCTGTTTCTTAGTCCAAGTCTGATCAATTTTTATGGTGACCTGGCCTTTTCTTAATAGTTTGGTCGATGTAATAACATTATTTCTATCAAACACATTTTCAAAATCTTTCTCTATAATTTTTCCAACCCATGTCCTTCAACAAATGGGCTTGTTGCTTGACCTCAAGTTTCCCTTCATCAATAAAATTTTTCTATGCTCTAATCAATGAACCATAAAATGAATCAAATGAATAATTCTTACCATCATATTTTTTGGAAGTTCAAATGGAATATAATGTTGAATAGAACACATCATAGGGTGTCTTTAGATTCATTAGGATCAGTTCTATCAGTTGTCCATCTTTCTTCGGAAGTCATTTCCACATTCACCTAATTTCAACAAAAGTTCCTTCATACGGGCCAAGTAATCATCAATTCTTTCAAAAGAGAGAGGATCCAAAGAAATCATCACTTTCTCAATCTACATAACTTGAATTTCATTGGATTTATCAAACAAAGTCTTTAGCTTCTTCCAAACAACAATTAGACAGTCGATCCCTCTTGTATGAAAGTGAATCTCCTAGAGATGCAGGTTGTTACGAATCCTATAGCCTCATCCTTCTTCCTATCTATGAAGAATTTTTGTTTGTAATCCTTCACATATAGAACCACAATTTTTGTACACCACCAGATCTCTTTAGTCTTCAACAATGTTTCCATATCTTGTGCTCATTTACATAATTTTGGTCATTTAGAATCATAGTCTCTTGCTTGGAACATGTGATGCTGATCTATAGATATAATACCAAATTTAGTTTATAAGTCAAAACCCTGAGTTAGTATGTCACATAGATTCGACATGTTAAGAGAACACACAAATGACAACCTCCAAAAGACTCATAGATATTAAACCACTAGCTATGATACCATGTTGGAGAATAAGGGGATTAGGTAAAAATTAAAGAGCTAGTATTGCAAGAGAGAGGTTGTTAAAATATTGTGTAGATGCAAAGAATATTCTTATACCCTTTTGTGGATAAAGATAAAATATATTTATTATTGATTAGATCAATCCCATTTTGTGGATTGATCATGTCGGTCATTGTAATTGACCAAATCCCCTTTTGCGGATTGGTCAAACCCTAATTGTAATAGGCTAAATAAGAAGTCGTCCCTAGAATATATTAAAGAGGCCCCAGAATATATTAAAGGTGGTTATAACCACCCATAAGAAGAAGTCGGACCTGCTAGTGAAGAGACACTTCCGCACGTGCTAGAATTGTATAAATAAGAGAGGCCAACGCCTCATTTAGACACACACTCAACTCACTCATCTAGTGCGCAAGTTTTGAAGGAAGCTACAGTTGCCGATTGCAGGAAGAAGGAAGAGAGAGAGGCGTGTTGCTCAGTGTTGGATATTCTTCGTTGTCTGGTTCATTATCTTGTCATTGTATTGGCTATCTATATTAAGGAAGTTTTGCTGGGTTTTCTTCCCCTTGAGGGTTTCCCAGGATAAATGCTTGTGTACTCTTGTGATTGTGTTTCTCTCAGTGATCCTGTCTATGCTATTGTTATCTAGTAAATTGAAAGCAATCTGATAATAGAAGAAACTTTAAAATGGTATCAGAGCTAAGCTGAAGAGAGCATATTTCACAGGAAAAAGAAAAACATCACTGTTGTCGTACATGAAAATTAGGGCTTTTTATTGAAGAAGGGTTTCAGCCCCAAATTCATCTAGAAAGGTGCACCCTACCTCAAGGAACATTTTGGCATCTTTAGTGCACATTTTCAGTGGCTAGATCTCCTGGAAAGTGAAACCCTAGTTTTCACAAAGTACCAGAAGTACCAGAAAACCAGAGTACCAAAAGTACTAGAAAACCAGAAGAACCAGTCAAGAAATCCGTAAATCAAGTTTGAAGGGGTAAAATTTGGATTTTCAGAAATCTGACTGTACCGGCATACTCGCCTCAGTCCAATGCATCTTTTGGTGAGTTCAGTTTCTAGATCCAAGAAATTTGATTTTTTTTATTATTTCTATAGCCCGAAGGGCTAGGGTCTCTACTGCAAGAAACAATGGCTACTAACATGAGGGTAGAAGATAGGCTAGAAGGATCTAGAAACTTCAGATCTTGGAAGCATAAGTTGCAGATGATTCTAGACGAGAATCATCTCCTAGAACATGTTATAGTAGGTGTACCAAAACCAGATGAAGCAAAGAAAAAGACCAAGCATAAGAAGAATGAAAAGAAAGCAAAGAGAATCATGTCAGATTTAGTAAAGGATCACTTGATCCCTCATATATCCGAACTACAGACAACAAGGAAAATGTATGAAGCACTCAACAGGTTATATGAAAGCAAAGACATTAGCCATAATCTTACCTTAAGAAATCAACTTCGTAATATGAAGATGGAAAACTCAGAATTTGTCACATCCTACCTTATGAGAGTTTCTCAGATCAGAGATAAGCTTGCAGCTATTGGAGATGTCATTAGTGACAAGGAGCTTGTAACCACAACCCTAAAGGGGTTTCCAACATTTTGGATTCCCTTTGTACAAGGAGTGTGTGCAAGAAGCAAGTTACCCAAGTTTGATAAGTTATGGGAAGATTGCACACACGAAGAATCTAGACTTGCAGACCAACATAAGAGATTAATTGTTGATGAAGAGGAATCTCTTACAGTTCAAAAGAACAAAAGAATTTCCTTAAGGAGGAACAATAAAGAAGCTAACTCCGTAAGAGTTCCAGATAAGAAGAGAAATGTTTCAAAGATCAGATGCTACAACTGTCAAAAGTTGGGACACTTTTCCTATGACTGTCCTCAAGGAAAAGGGAAAATAAAGCATCAAGCACATGTGGCAGAGGAAGAGGAATCTCCTCCCTCAAAGAAAGATTTAGCTAAAATTAAGGATTATGTAATTTAAGTTGAATATAGTTGACAACAAATGGTGGAGTCCGTGGAGCCTCCCCACACAAAAACAAAAGATAAGTATTCATGTTTATTTTTAGTATCTTGTTTACTTTAATACTTTATCATTACAAGTTAGATTTTTGTGAGAATGTGAATTAACCTCGTTTTATTTCAGTGTCTATGCAGACTTATGAAGGAAGTATCAAAGAATAGGATGAAGAAAGAGATAACATATTTATTTCATGTATGATCACTCATGAGAGTGACAAAGAAAGCATACTGTAAGTAAGTTTACAAGTCTTGGAAGAAAGAACTTATGCCGTGAATTGCAGAAGTTAGACAACATGACAAGGACGTATGATATGGTGACAGTCAGTGAAGACTAGACAATATCCGATATTTATATAAGAGCAGGAGGCTCCTAAAGATGCAGAACAAAAATATTCAAGATGAAGAAAAAGATGGATACTTAGATATAGTGGATGAGATGCAGGTAACTACAGGTTGCTCCAGTACCGTTCTTATAGATGCAGAGGGAGCAGGTTGATCCAGTATGAAGATAGAAAGAAAGAAATATTTGAACTCAAGAAGGCACCTAGGATATTACAGAAGAAAACTTCAAGGATGATGACTAGAATCTATTAGCTTGGTGCAAGAGGGAGCCATGTCTCCGAGTTCGAAATGAAGGATCGCGATTTGATGCAGTTAGAAAAGAAGATGGATGGTGCCCAGATATTTTGATCAAGATGAAAGCTATCCAGTAGATGGATGGTTCCCAACAGATGGGTAGCATGGTATTATACCATTGAAATATTTTGGACCATAAGAGATTTTTTTAGATCCCATAGCTAGACCTTCGTAGAGAAGGAAGAGACCTTCATAGAGAAGGAATGAGAAATCCCACAGGTATACCTTCGTAGAGAAGGAAGAGACCTTCGTAGAGAAGGGGAATGAGAATTTTTCCAAGGTTGGCCTCTGTCCAAGTGTTGAGTTTTGGATACTCTAGGGACATGCTAGAATACCCTTGTAGAGAGAAATGTGGATGTTTCTCCAAGGGGCATTGGGTAGATACTCTCCTCTAGCCAAGGATTGAGTAGCCTGGAACACAAACCTTGACCATGTGTAATGGTTAGTTGGCTATTGAGGTTTGTGTTTTGATCCTGCGCGGATCATGGAAATGGAGTCTAGTCTTGCCCAGGATAGCATATTAGCTTCTCTAGTTCATGTGGGATGACTAGGAGTGAAGCTATGGTAGTAGTCCTCCCCAGTGGATGGGTGAGATAGATGACTAAAAGAGAAGGGAGAACATGAAAGGAATGACAAAACTCATAGGACATATTCTGTGTGAAGATAAGATATCTTCTGTGTGAAGATAAGAAAGAAGTATCTTCTGCGTGAAGACGAAAGAAAGAAGGAGTATCTTCTGCGCGAAGATAAAGATAACAAAACTTCCGATGATTTATACATATGCCAGTCAGTGATCATGATGCTAGATGACCAAGTGGATGCCTCTTGTTATCCAATTAATGATGTTACCCAGTTGATGATGTTATCCATTTGATGATGTTACCCAGTTGATGATGTTGCCCAGTTGATGATGTTATCCAGTGGATGCTGCTACCTAGTTGATGTCGACATCCAGTGACCTATCAAAAGATAAAGAATATCCTTCTTGTTAAGAGGAAGTGTTAAAATATTGTGTAACTTCAAAGAATATTCTTATCCCCTTTTGTGGATAAAGATAAAATATATTTATTATTGATTAGATCAATCTCCTTTTGTGGATTGATCATGTCTGTCATTGTAATTGACCAAATCCCGTTTTGCGGATTCGTCAAACCCTAATTGTAATAGGCTAAATAAGAAATCAACCCCATAATATATTAAAGAGGCCCTAGAATATATTAAAGGTGGTTATAACCACCCAGAAGAAGAAGTCGGCCCTACCAGTGAAGAGACACTTCCACACGTGCCAAAATTGTATAAATAAGAGAGGCCAATGCCTCATTTAGACACACACTCATCTCACTCATCTAGTGAACAAGTTTTGAAGGAAGCTGTAGTTTCCGATTGCCGGAAGAAGGAAGAGAGAGAGAGGCGTGTTACTCAGTGTTGGATATTCTCTATTGTCTGGTTCATTATCTTGTCATTGTATTGGCTATCTATATTAAGGAAGTTTTGCTGGGTTTTCTTCCCCTTGAGGGTTTCCCAGGATAAATGCTTGTGTACTCTTGTGATTGTGTTTCTCTCAGTGATCCTGTCTATGATATTGTTATCTAGTAAATTGAAAGTAACCTAATAATAACATAAAATTTAACAGAGGTGATGTCTAAAGACACCATTAAAACACTTCAACACAACTGAGCACAATGCAACATACATAGAATTGTAAGAAGCCAATATTTCCACACACAAAAAATATCACACATGTTCATTCATTCACCTTGTTATATCGACCCATAAATCCATCTTATTTATCACCAAGATGTAACTGACTCCCTTGAAGTTAGAAGGACGAGGTCCAAATATTTTGATGAAAGTGCATAACAAACTCTTTGATTTTTTTCTTGTTTTGCAAACTATTTGGATGTTTTTGTCTAATTTCCTGGTTAGTAGAGTGCCTAATCTACCACTGAGTCGACTGCTCAATTGACTTTGGTAGTCCATTGTCTATCTTTCAAAATTCCAAATGTGTGATAACTTGCATATCCTTCTATTCCAATAGAGGGATTTGAAACAAGCACCCAATGACATGAAATGAGCCAAATTCCCAACAACATTTGATGACAACTAGTGAAGCTAACCCCTTGGGATATAATGTTTTATTACGATGTAATGATATAGTATACTTTGCTTGATGAATTTAATCCCAAATAATCACTTCTTACTACTAAATTGTTGGATATAGGTGTTGAATGTTGAGGTCATATTTGGGGTGGATTCTTTGTTTCCCAAGACTATGCCAACTATCATATTGTACTCATCCTCATCATTCGAGTAAGATATGGAATCCTATGAACTTAATGAATTCATGTTGTCACTGTTATCACTCTTGAAATGACATAGTTATTTGGGTTTGCACTTACGGCCAAGTGACCTTTTTTCCTTGCAACGAGGACACTTAAATTCCCAATTTTCAATTGTAGAGTCACATAAGTGGGGAGATGTGTATCCATAAATTTGTTTCTTTAGTGAAGTGGAAGCTTGGCATTGATTTACATGATTACTTTTTTCACATTTGGCTAGATGTCATTTTCAATTGATCTTAGGTTATGGATATTGATCTTAGTTTTTATATTATGCTATAAACCAATGACATATGTTTGAATTAATTGATCTAGAGATAGTCCCGGTATTGAAGTTGTAAAAATTTCCCACTCATGAGTGTATTCTTCTATTGTTCTCTTCCATTGTAGTCGAATATGTTTAACAAAAACATCTTTCTCTTCCATGGCCTAAAACCTTTTAAAGTAGCATGTTTTGAATGTGTTAAGGTTTAAGCTATTATTAGGTTTCTTTTCAATTTACTAGATAACCATAGCATAGATAGGATCATTGAGAGAAACAATCTCACAAGATACACAACATTTATCCCAGGAAACCCTCATGGGGGAGAAAACCCAACAAAAACTTCCTTAATATATATAGCCAATACAATGCCAAGACAATAAACCAAACACTAGAGAATATCCTCTACTGAGCAATGTGCCTCTCTCTTCCTTCTTCTCCCAAATGCAACTACCAGACTTGTGCACTGAGTGAGCGAATGAGTGAGTGATCAAATGAGGTGTTGGCTTCCTTTATTTATACAAACTGGTAGGTGCTGGAAAGGTGTCTCTTCACTGGGCATGGTCGACTTGTCTTCTTAGTGGTTAAAACCACTTTAATTAGACTGGGGGCTGACTTCTCAATTTGCATAATGTATTTAGGGTTTGACCAATCCACAAAAGGGGATTTGGTCAATTACAATGCCCGACATGATCAATCCACAAAAGGGGATTGATCTAATGAATAATAACTCAATAATAAATAGAATACTCTTTGCAGTTACAATATTTCAACACTCCCCCTTAACAAGAAGGGTATTCTGCAACATCATCAGGAGAGAGAGAGGGAAACAACATCAACAACATCTGGAAAAATGACTGGCATATCTATAAATCATCGAAATTTTTTCTCATCATCAATATCATCATCCACAACAGGGAGCTAGAATGAAATCATCATCATCTGCATCAACACGGATTAATATAACACTAATACATCATCATCAATAAGAACACAAGGCTGATACAACATCAACAACAAGAATATCACAACACAAAGGTTGGAGCATCATCAACAACAACAACATCACAACACAAAGGCTAGAGCATCATCATCAACAACAACATCACAACATGAAAGCTAGAGCATCATCATCAACAACAACATCACAACACAAAGGCTGGAGCATCATCAACATCAACACTAGGCTAGAAATCTTCAGCACGAAGCTGACGTCTCAACAACATCAACACGAAGTTGGAAATCTTCAACACAAAGCTGGCATCTCAACAACATCAACATGAAGATGGAAATCTTCAGTACAAGGCTGGCATCACAACAACATTAACATGAAGTTGGAAATCTTCAGCACAAGGATGGCATCACAACAACATCAACACAAATATGGAAATATTCATCACAAGGATGGAATCACAACAACATCAACACGAAGCTGGAAATATTCATCACTAGGATGGCATCAACACTACTCCCCCTTTCAAGGGAGGTCCTTTCAGATTACACCAAGCTTATCTCGAAAGTGCTCAAAATTTACACAAGATAGAGGCTTGGTCAACACATCAACAACTTGTTCATCCGCACTAACATACTGGAGCTTTATGGCTCCTCTCTACACCATATCACGGTTGCTTCCATCTCCAGATCGAATAAACCTGTCAACAACTTCTGAAGCCATATGGATTCACAACTGGCGGAACATGCAACAATGTATTATGCTTCTTCCATGCTGAGAGCAATTCTTGATTAATTCCTACTCTGCCATGAGATCGTGGCTGACCCCAGACTGAAACAACATCCTTAAGTGCTCTTTCTGTCAGAAACACTTCCATCCCAATCTGAATTGGTATACCCACTCAGTCTGAATTCATGATATCCATTATAGCCGAGACCACAATCTAATGTACCCTTAAGGTACTTCATCACATGTTTTGCAGCAACCAGGTGAACACATCTAGGCTCTACCAGAAATTGAATCAAGGTGTTCACATCAAAACATATATCTGGCTTGGTGTTCGTCAGATACATCAACGATCCAATGATCTATCTGTATAGTGTAGCATCAATCAATTTTGACGAAGTGTCAACCAAGAGCTTCAACTTTCTTTCCATGGGTGTATTCATGGATTTGCACTCCAACATATAAAATCTCTTTAGTATTTCAATTGCATACTTCCGTTGGTTAAGGAAGATCTTCTTTGGGCTTTGCTAGACCTCAAGACTTAAGAAATAGTGCATTAGGCCAAGGTCTTTCATCTCAAATTTTGCAGTGAGCTTCTTCTTACAATCAATGATGAGATTTTCTTCTCTTGTTAAGAATAAGTCATCCACATACAACAACAATATAACAGGCTCATCATTCATAACCTTGAATTAAATTTTAGAATCAACTTTACTCTTGGTAAAGCCCAAGCTCGTTAGGAAACCGTCAATCCTTCCATGCCAAGCTATAGGATCTTGCTTCAATCTATACAGAGCCTTCTTCAACTTTTAGAGATGAGTCTTCCTGCCTTCAACTTCAAACAATTGAGGTTGTTCTATATACACTTCTTCTTCAATGACACCATTCAAGAAAATTGTTTTCACGTCCATCTGGTGTAACTTCCAATTTATCTTAGCTGCAAGAGCTATGATGGCTCTGATTGAAGTGTATCTGGTTACATGAGAAAATGTCTCTTCATAGTCAATGCCTTCCTTTTGAGAAAATTCACGAGCAACAAAACTTTCTTTATATTTCTCAATATTTCCATAAACAACATGTTTTATTTTGAAAATCCATTTGGAAGATACCACATCCTTTCTCTTCGATCTGGGAACTATTTCCCATACATCATTCTTTATAATGGATTGGTATTCTTCTGTCATGGCATATTCCCATTCTTTCTTATGAATGGCTTATTCAAAGCAAGTAGGCTCCTTCTCTAAGAGATCACACATCAAAGCCATATAACTAGAGAATGGCTTGGGTTTCTTGAATTGTCTCATGGTTCCTTCGGGGGCACCATACTTCTCTCCATCTTGAATAAGTTTCCTTGCCCAGGCTGGCTTTCTCTTGTGGGATATTTTCATATGGGGAGGTTCTTGAGATTCTATTATGTCATGATCTTCTAGAATCTCCTCATCAGGGGAAGTTATGACTTCCCTCACTGGTTCTGCAACTCTGGGTGTTATTGTATAAATCGATGAATGCAGACATAAACTAATCTCTTTAGATCCACCTGGATCTAGAACAAAACCATACAGGACATGACGCTTTCCCTAGGTTTCTACCATTGAATTTGTCACTAAAGAAGGAATGTATGACATAACTTTATATATTTCTTCCCTATATCTCTGTTGTCCCTACTTTTCTCCAGTGCTCTTTTGAGATCAGATCTTTAATGACACAAACCAACCAAAGTGAAAGCAACAATTATAGATTCAATGGAAACCTAAACATGTGATCAAGGATTCATGTAATAAAATACTAATGATTTTATGGGAAAGAAACATGCCACTGTATCATATTAAGTAAAAGTGGAATATACAACCAGAGTGACTTGATGTCACAAGTTCCCTTTCAGTGGTCCTTTGTTCCAACACACACATACACTTGCTTCGAATTTGCATGAAGATAATCCACAAATCTTGATGGACAAATGGAGGCCTCAAGCATCAATTGTATCAGGATTCTTCACGTAGTCTTTAGCCTATTATTTTCTCAATCTTTCTTGACCTTGCTTAACCTTTCCCATGAGAAATCCATTATTATATAGGAGAAGATGAAGTGGTTACTAGGATGAGAATGATCCCACCAAATCAGAAAATCCAGTAAGATCACAACCATACAGACGCCATCTCACATTCTAGAAAATTCTCCCTCTAGAAACCTCGTGAAACTTCTTCCTTTTCTTAGCTTCAAGCGCCACCGCACCCTGCCTATATAGCAACATGCGGAAATCCCACAGGCCAGGTATAGAGTAGCCTGCGGAAATCCTTGATTTCCGCACCGTGTACCACTTTCAACATGCGACATCATTCTAAAAATGTGCCTTGTAGGGGAATAAATGCAACCATTTTCCTCATGTGAAAGATTGTTTTGGAATCCTGAACACATGCCTATGGGGTCATCATCAGAGTGACCAAAATAATGTGTAACACTGGGAGCCATAGGTTCTTCTTCATATACTTCTTCAATCTGGCATATTCTTGATTTCTTGAGTGTTGCGTCTTCATCAAAGGTTACATCCCTTATGATCTCAATATGATGGTAACCTGGTATATAAAATTTGAAGGCCTTGGAGACCTCACAGTGTCCAACAAATATTCCCTTCTTTCCTGAAGGGTTCAACTTGGTTCTGTTCTCTTTCAGAATGTGTACAAATACTGGACAACCAAATATTTTAAGATGTCTTACTTATGGCTTCTTTCCAGAGAACATCTCTTCAGGGGTCTTGAACCCAAGTGCACTATGGGACAATCTGTTTTGTACATATACTATTTTTTTTGCTACTTCTTCCCATAAGTGCATTGGAAGATCTTGATCATGGATCATAGTCTTCACTACTTCCATTATAGTTATGTTCTTTCTTTCTGCTACACCATTTTGTTGAGGATTCTAGGGAGTGGTGAGCTCCCTCTTGATCCCGACATCTTTGCAAAAGTTTGAAAACTATTTTTAGGTGTATTCTCCTCCATTATCTGACCTGAGTATCTTGATCTTTCTTTCAGAGAGATTCTCTATCAAGGATTTGAATTCCTTGAATTTACTGAACACTTCATCTTTTGATTTCAAAAACTAAACCCATGTTTTGCGAAATAGTCATCAATAAAAGACACATAGTATACATACCCACTAATGGAGGTTGATGGCATTAAGCCACAAACATCTGAGTGAATGAGCTCTAGGAATCCTTTTTCTTTACTGTCTCTCTTCAGGAAAGGGTTCTTGATGTTCTTTCCTTGTGCACATCCATTGCACACACCTTCATGGTCAACCTTGAATTCAGGTAGACCCGTGATTGCCTTGCTTACATATGGTAATGCCTTGTATTTGATGTGAGGTAGTCTTCTATGCCAAAGTTCACATGGATTCTCAATGGAGTGGGTCAAGGCTGCTTCTAAGTGACCCTTTAGCTTATACAAGCCACCTTCTTCTTTTCCAATAACAATTGCTTCTTCCATGGTTTTCCTTTGGGCCACATAAGAACTTCTCCATCTATGAAGGCAACTCTGAAGCCTTTCTTCTCTAAAGCTAAAATAGAAAGTAAGTTCTTTGTCAAACCTGGTACATATAGTACATCATTCATCTTCATTGGGATCCCTGAATCAAGTTTGTAATTTGATTATCCTACTCCTTTGATAGGGTATTGATAATCATCTCCAAGTGTAACTTTTCGGGGAAAATTCTTCTCTGTAAGGCAAGATAGAATGTCTCTTTGACCTGTCATGTTCTTGGAAGCACCACTGTCTATGAGCCAAGTGTCCTCACCAGGTGACACTGATCCTAAGAGGGCAGAGATTAAGACATAGTCTTCAATTTGTTCTTTTATCATCTTTGTGGGTGGCTCTTCATCTTCAACTGTATGGGCATTGTGCCTCTTGTTTCTTGTCTTGTATTCTTCTCATCTGGATGGAAAATTCTTAGCAATATGTCCCATATTGTCTGATCCAAAAAGGATCAAGAGAAGGCTAAGAGTAACTCAGAACTCATAGAGGTAGCTTAGAACGCTCATAATGGCTCCAGCAGACAGAGAAAGGGAAAAAATTCAAAGTTACCAAAACTCAGTGAAAATGACATGATCGCGAAGAGTACGCCACAAGATTTCTAACGGTGCAAATGGCTCATCAAACAGAGTTACGGTTTGAAATATATTCACGGTCAAAGATGTGGTCAACTAGGACCAGTTAGCGTGAGACACATCAACGCCCGTACTCCTGACGTCAACAATTGACATGGCAGGGTGATGCCATCGTATGGATGATGATGTCAACATGACACATCGAAGCACCAAAGGTTGCCAAATGTGTCACACCAATGGAATTTTCAGGGGTTCATATGGGCCAATAGGAAAGTGCCACGTGGCACCCCCAAGAAACGGCCACGTGGCACCCCCAAGAGACGGCCACGTGGCACCACCCAGGAAGCGCCATGTGTCAGTACGACTGTGACAGATCAAGCCATGTCAGCATGTGAGCAAGTGGATTAGCATGCGACACGTGGCCCAACCAGAGGGTAACACATGGCATCCTGAGAATGCCCAATGTTAGCCCGTGAACAAATTTTGTTTAAAAAAAAAAGAATTGGTGGGTCCGCCAAATCTATGTAATCATTGGTGGAATTACTAGGAAGACCGCTAAACTTAGTGAAGGGTTTAACCATGGCTAAACATATTATAACCACTTCCAAAAATGGAGTCCAACAGGTTCAACCCCGGAACCTCCGCCAAGAACAAAGCCTTTAAAACTCTGCTCTAACCAACATGCCAAGAGGTGTGCCTTGGAATATTCGCCTTGTTTAATACTTAAGAACACGTTTCAACTAGAGCTTGAGGGGGAAAAAAAGGGTGCATGACTGTAATGGACGATCCGACATGAACTTCAAGGTGGATGCTATCATTATTGCTGGTGCAGAGGGCACGAAAATCGAGACAACATGTCCTTTGGGCCTGGGAGTGCCAGAGTCGTATTAGAGCGTGGAGACAATCATGTTTGGGTAATTCGACGCCACAAATCTAATGGTGATGTTTTTTTTTT
>ML779882.1:686643-704004 GCA_009831015.1 Picea engelmannii | reverse complement strand
TCTGATATGAGCATTATTTATGTAGCTTGATTTCAGAATGAGATATATTCATGTATTTTCCAAATTCTCTTATTGAGTTAATAAAAGTGACTACCCATTTGAGAGCAGGACCCGGAGACGTAGTCCACCAGGGACGAACTCCGTTATCAAGTTTTTGTGTTAAGATATGATGCTTATGTCTCTTCATTTCTAAATTTCCCTTCTTTAATGGTGCATTTTAATTTATGCTTATTTAATGCAATTTTTTATAAGTCATGATGAAAAGATCCTGGATCATGTTGGTATCAGAGGAATCATCTTTGACTTGAATTGTTGAGTGTGAATGATTACTAGGGCCAAACATAAGTAGGGTGAAGTAACTTTAAATACTTTCAATCCCGAAGTTGGCCATGTATCCAAAAGGAAGAAAATGGTAGAAGAGGACAAGTGTGATGAACTGGAGAAAAAACTTTCACATGGTATTTTATCGCATGTCAGAAATGGTCGAGCGAATGTGTGGAGATTATGAGAAGAAGATGAAGAAGAAAGGGAAGAAACAGAAAGAACATGCAGATGATGATGCTTTGGTAAACCAAGGGGCTGGAGGAGATCCTCCTGAGCCTCCATCTTCACCTTCGAGTTCTAGTTCTTCTTCCTCTAAGCATTCTCATCATTCTCATCAGGCCTCTTTTAAGAAACCATTATTAAAGCTTGATGTAAAATTTTCTTTACCTACGTTTAATGGAGATGTTAATCCTAAAAAGTTAGATAATTAGATTTGACAGGTTGAAGTGTATTTCCGTGTCCAACATATTGATGAAGAGGAAGTTAAAGTTCAACTGGCTTCTCTTCGGTTGGAAGGCACTGCTCTTGTATGGTGGGAGCGTAAGCTTCATGACATAAGTAAGTGTGGTAAGCTTCTTTCCTCATGGTCAGAATTTAAATCAACGATCATGAAGTAATTTTATCCATTAGGGTATTTACATAAAGAAATGATGGAATGGAAATCCTTAAGGCAAAGTAAAGGACAAACTGTACAAAGTTTCACATAAGAATTTAGGAAGAAATATCTAGAATTGAATATTCCTTTGGATTCTTATGAGACTTTAATGAAGTATATTGGCACACTTCACAGTTATATTTGACATACTTTTCTTTTGTTTAACCCCACTAGTCTTGACGAAGTTTGTGTATAAGCCACTCACCTTGAGAACATGGGGAAACATGTTCAAGAAGATCCCACAAAAAAACCTTCCAATTCCCCACAAAAGACTTTTAAGAAGTTTAAAAGGAAGGACAAGAAGACCACTATAGTGATGAGAGAAAGAGGAAAACCATCTTGCACTCATTGCAAGAAGAGCAGTCACGATGAAGAACACTGTTGGAAACTGCATTCGAAAAAGAAACCGAAATAGTTCGGTGGAAAGGGGAAGACAAAGACCGTTGCTACAATACAACAAGATCTTGGTTCCGATTCAGGAGATGAAGGAAATATCACAACGGTTGGAGTACACGATAAAGAATCTCTTCATTCTAGTTCTAGTTCCAATGATGAATCTCATGTTGATGAACTAAAGAGGAATGCATTATTTCACATAAGAGTTGTATCTAAGCATACTACGATAAATACATTATTTGATCCGGGTTCCCAAGTAAACTTAATATCTGAAGCACTTGTTAAGAAAATGGGTCTTGAAATGAAACCACATCCAAAGCCTTATCCTCTTGGTTGGGTATGCGACAAAGTAAATCTTAATGTCACCAAACAATGTAGGATAAGATTTTCTATTGCTTCAAAATTTATTGATGAAGTTGATTTGGATGTTGTACCACTTGATATATGTGGCATAGTGTTGGGAAGTCCTTATCTTTATGACAGAAAAAACAGTCTTCTTTCGACATGAGAACAAATACCACCTTACTAAGGGAGGAGTGGAATATATTGTTAGAGCTCATAACATGAGGGTAAATACAACACTTGTTAGTGCATGGAAAATGAAAAGACTCATAAACAATAATAAGAGATATGTACTCATGGTTGTCAGAGAGAAAGAGTTGCTAATTATGATGATATTTTTCAGGAACTAGATGGATTACCTCCTAAGAGGGAAATCCAACATGAGATACATCTTCAACATGATTCTCCTTTGCCTTATGTGGGCATGTACAGGATGTCAGTTGTGGAGATGACAAAGATCAAGAAGCAAGTACAGGGCTTACTGGATCAAGGGGTCATCAGGCCTTGTTCATCTCCTTGTGGTTATTCGATCGTGATGGTGCCAAAGAAGGATGGCACATGGCGAATGTGTGTTGATTACCAGGCCTTAAATAAAATCACGGTGAAAAATTGATACCCCCTTCCTCGCATAGATGATTTACTTGATCAATTAAAGAATGTTGTTTATTTCACTAAGTTGGATTTGTGTAGTGGATATCATCAAATCAGAGTCGCAAAACAAGATGCATGGAAAACTTCCTTTAAAACCAAACAGGGATTGTTTGAGTGGTTGGTTATGTCATTTGGGATTTGTAATGCTCCGACAACTTTCATGCATGTGATGAATTATGTATTCGGGCCTTTCATAGACGAATTTGTGATTGTATATTTAGACGACATTCTTGTTTTTAGAGGGACATGGGATGAGCATGTGAGGCATGTAAAGAAAGTATTGGATACTTTTCAAAGGGAAAAGTTGTATGTAAAATTGTCTAAATGTGAATTTGGAAAGACTGCACTTGTTTACTTAGGTTATATTGTAGGAGGAGGACAATTAAAAATTGACCCTTCCAAAATTGTTGTAATTATAAATTGGTCTGAGCTGAAAAGTGTAACCGAAGTTCGAAGCTTCTTAGGTGTAGTCCAGTATTGGAGGAGATTCATTCCAAACTTCTCCTTCATAGCATCTCCTCTTCATTCCTTAACCAGTGTGAAGAACACTTTCCAGTGGGAAGGAAAGAAACTAAAATCTTTCGACACGTTGAAGGAAAAGATCAGTACCGCACCAGTCTTAGCATTGCCGAATCTTCAACAACCTTTTGAGATCAAGAAATATGCTAGCAGATACACTATGGGTGCAATACTAATGCAATATCGTAAGCCTATCTGTTACCACTCTGAAAATTTTAACCAAGTTGTTGTTAACTATCCTACATATGATAAAGATTTGTATGCATTAGTCCAGAGTGTAAAGAAATGGAAGCACTACTTGTTAGGGAAGGAAACCATTATACATATAGATCACCAAACCTTACAATATCTTCAAGCACAGACCAAATTGCAACAATCTCAGCACTACAGGTGGATGGGTTTTCTACAACAATTTCACTTGGTAATCAAATACAAAAAGGGTACAAGTAACAAGGTAGTTGATATGCTTTCTAGACCTCCTATTGCTGCTTCTATCATTTTGAAGAATGCTTCTTTATCTCATGATATATATAGAACAATATGCCATCGATGAATATTTTAAAGAAGTATATACGAAGCTAACCCTTGGTGCACAGGTAGAGAACTATTGTCTGCAAGGGAAGTTACTTTACCATCTTGGAAAGCTATGTATTCCTACAAGTGAAAGAGTCCATGTAATACAAGAAGCTCATACTTCTCTTGTGTCTGGACATTATGGGGTAGGAAAAACTATGGCTCATTTACATAGGTTTTGTTACTGGCCTCAAATGAAAGCAATTGTAACTAAATATGTAAAGGGGTCTGTGATGTGTTCTACTTGTAAGCCCACTAATAGAAAATTGGGGCTATACTCACCAATTCCTGTTCCATCCCATCCATGGGAAAGCATTTCCATGGATTTTGTAGGGGGTTTACCAATGACCAAAGGGGGTCATGATTATTTGTATGTTGTAGTGGATAGGTTCAACAAGATGTGTATCTTGATGCCTTGTAAAAAGTAGATCACTACTGAGAAGACTGCTAATCTCTTCTTTCAACATGTTTGGGTTCACTTTGGATTACCCACATCTATCGTCTCAGATCAAGATAGTCGATTCCTTGGGGAATTTTGGAATAACTTGTGGAAGATGATGGACACCAAATTGAAGAGGATCATTTCTTTCCATCCACAGACCGATAGACAGACATAGGTGGTAAACCGAACAATGTTACTATTGCTTCGAGGTTACTGCAACAAGCGTCCTAAGGTATGGGATGAACAAATACCCTATGTACAACATGCATACAACCAATCTTTACATTTCTCCACACAGAGTTCACCTTTCGAGACATGTTTTGGGTACTTACCAAAGGTTACTTTGGACTTGATGTATGTGAGAGATGTCGATGTAAATGAAGAGCGAATAGAGGAGAGAGCTCGCAAATTCATCCAGAGGATTCAACACATACACTAGGCAGTCAGGGAACAGTTGGAGAAGAGTCAAGCACAATATAAGTCCCGACATGATAAGCACAAGGTTGATCATCAATTCCAAGCTAGAGACCGGGTATGGCTTCACATCAACAAGGAGAGATTGAAGGGTGAAGGCAAGAAAATAAAGCCTATTCATTATGGACCCTTCACTATCTTAGAGAAAAGAAGTACCAATGCTTTTCGTTTGGATCTTCCACCTTATATGAAGATTTACTCAGTTGTGAATGTTGACAACTTGAAGTTTTTTTAGCCTCCCATGATCGTGGATCAAGATGTGGAAGTTTCAATTCCATCAGTTGATGAGTTTGCACCTGAGTAGTTGGATGACTTATAGAAAGATATCATCTTGGACAGGAGGAAGAGGAATTCATGCAGGAGTGATGTTGATTATCTTCGAGTAGGCTTAGAAGGAACCCATCCAAGCAAAGCAAAGTGGATTGAGAAGGACAAAGTGAGGGAACTCTTCCCTCACTTACCAGTTGATTGATGAAAGATTTTGGTTGTCCAAAATGCTCTTAGTGGGAAGGTGTGATCCAAAAAGGATCCAAAGAAGGCTAAGAATAATTCAGAACTCATAGAGGCAACTCGTAATGCTCAGAATGGCTCCAGCAGACAGAGAAAGGGAAAAAATTCAAAGTTCCCAAAACTCAGTGAAAATGAAATTACCACGAAGAGCGCTTCACAATATTTCTAACGGTGCAAACGACTCGTCAAACAGAGTTACGGTTTGAAAGATATTCACGGTCAAAGATGCAGTCAACAAGGACCAGTCAGCAGGGGACACATCAACTTCCGTACTGCTGACGTCAGCAGCTGACATGGCAAGGTGACATCATCATACATATGATGACGTCAACATTCCACTTGGCAGCACCATAGGTTTCCATGTGTCACACACCAATGGAATTTTCAGAGGTCCATATGGACCAATAGGAAAATGCCACGTGGCACCCCCAGGAGACACCATGTGGAACCATCCAGGAAGCGCCATGTGTCAGTATGAAAGTGATAGGGCAAGCCACATCAGCATGTGAGCAGGAAAATCAGTAGGATCCACGTGGCAAACCAGAGGGCAACACGTGGCATCACGAGAATGCCCAATGTTAGCTTGTGAACAAATTTTGTTTAAAAAAAATGAATTGGCGGGTCTGCCAAATTTGGCGGACCACACCAAGTCTATGTAATCATTGGCAGAATTACTAGGTGGACTGCTAAACTTAATGACAAGTTTAACCAAGACTAAAGATATTATAACCACTCCCAAAAATGGAGTCCGACGGGTTCGACTCCAGAACCTCCGCCAGGAACAAAACCTTTAAAAATCCGCTCTAACCAACACACCAAGGGGTGTGCCTTGGTATATCCACCCCATTTAATACTTAAGAACACATTTTAGCCAGAGCCCCCCGGGGTGGGGGGAAAGGTGCGCGACCGTACTGTACGATATGACAAGAAATACGAGGTGGATGTTGTCATTATTGCTCGTGTAGAGGGTACACAAACCGAGACATGATTTCCTTTGGGCCTGAGAGTGCCAGAGTCAGATCGAAGCGTGGAGACAGTCATTTTTGGGTAATTCGACGCAAAAAATCCAATGGTGATGTTTGTTTTCTGATTTGAGCATTATTTCTGCAAATTGATTTCAAAATGAGATATATTCATGTATTTTCCAAATTCTCTTACTGATTTAATAAAAGAGCCTACCCATTTGAGAGCAACACCCAGAGACGTAGTCCACCAAGGACGAACTCCGTTATCAAATTATTGTGTTCAAATATGATGCTTATGTCTCTTCATTTCTAAATTTCCCTTCTTTAATGGTACATTTTAATTTATTCTCATTTAATGCAATTGTTTATAAGTCATGATGAAAAGATCCTGAATCATTGTCACAATGGTAACATTGGTAGGATGAGAAATCTTTTTCACTTCTTTGACATTTCTGAAACTTCTGGAATCTCCTTGGAGGGTCAGATTATTTATGTATGAATTTGTTTTGGGGGTGAGACTCCTCATGAGTTTCTTTCTGGAAGTAAGACCTCTTTCTTCCTCCTTTAGTATGCATAGCTAGGGCTTGATTTTCATCTCTTGATAGTAATGCTTCTCGGTTAGCTACTCTTGCTTCTTCTTGAACACATTCTTCCCAAATATTGTCAAAGTTTAATTTCTCCTTTCTGGCACAAATAGTTTGGATGAATGCATCCCAAGGTCTTGTGAGACCATTAAGGGCTATCATCATAATTTTTATTCATATAGAGTATCACCAATTGCTTCTGGATGTTCTTTGAATTGTGATATTCTAGAGAAGTATTCCTGAATTGTTTCTCCTTTCTGCATTCTTGTACTTTTGACTTGAGTTCTTAGATTCATCTTTCGATTGATGTTATTTACTTCATAAAATCTTGTTATTGCATCAAAAATTTCTTTTGGATTTTTCTTTGAAGCCACTTGAGGAATCAAGTGATCTTTAATAGAATCTGCAATGATTCTCTTGGCCCTAATTGTGTCCTTTTTGTGTTTTGCTTTAGCTGCAACATCGTCAGGTTTTGGTACATCTTCTTTAATGAATATTGCTAGGTCATTATCTTCAAGAATGAGTGTAATCCTATACTTCCAAGCACGAAAGTTTTCCACACCTTCTTTCTTGTCAACAAGCTTAGTGCTTGCAGACATCTTTACCTGGAGCTAGGAAAATGACCAAAAAATGAAAATTCTCATAATTTAATTTTGAACTTACCAGGAGGTGCGCTTGGCTGAGGCAAGTAGCCTAGTGCAGTTAGATTTCAGAAAATCCAAAATTTTCCCCTTCAAACTTGACCAACGAAATTATGGACTGGTACTTCTGGTACTGGTTTTGGTTTCTTGGTTTTCTGGTACCTGTGAAAACTAGGGTTTCAATTTTCGGGAGTTCTATCCACTGAAAAAGTGGGCTGAAGGTGCCAAAGAGTTCCCTAGGCTAGGGCACACTTTTCTAGGTGATTTTTAGGCTGGAATTCCTCTTCAATAAAAAGCCCTAATTTTCTTGTACGACAACATTGATGTTTTTCTTTATCTAGTTAAAGATTCTCTCTTCAGCTTAGCTCTGATACCATGTTAAGGTTTAAGATATTATTAGGTTTATTTTCAATTTACTAGATAACCATATCATAAATAAGATCACAGAGAGAAACACAATCACAAGATACACAACATTTATCTTGGGAAACCCTCATGGGGGAGAAAACCCAACAAAAACTTCCTTAATATAGATAGCCAATACAATTCCAAGACAATAAACCAAACACTAGAGAATATCCTCTACTAAGAAATGCGCCTCTCTCTTCCTTCTTCTCCCAAATGCGGTTACCAGACTTGTGCACTGAGTGAGCGAATGAGTGAGTGATCAAATGAGGCACTGACTTCCTTTATTTATACAAATTGGTAGGTGCTGGAAAGGTGTCTCTTCACTGGGCAGGGCCAATTTGTCTTCTTAGTGGTTAAAACCACTTTAATTAGCCTGGGGACTGACTTCTCAATTTGCATAATATATTTAGGGTTTGACTAATCCACAAAAGGGGATTTGGTCAATTACAATGCCCAACATGATCAATCCACAAAAGGGGCTTGATCTAATGAATAATAACTCAATAATAAATAGAATAATCTTTGCAGTTACAATATTTCAACAAAATGTATCCTAACTAACATAAATATTTGTTGTCTAGATTTTATACCACATGAACAAATAATATGCAGGTCCTTCCATATTGATGCTAATTTAATTTTTCATTCTCTTTAATGCAATGTGATTCAGAGTTTTTTTGGCATTGTTTATTCATCCTAACTTAGTGTTATCTTTCCCATCGAATTTTGTCACCTTGATTTTTACCTTATTATGATGTTGTGATGGTGGTAAAGAGTTTGAAGACCAATGTATTTCATTGGAACCATGGGGTAGGGTAAAATTAGGTGGTGGATTAGATGAGAGTGGTTCGACTTGCATGTATTTAGTGTATTTCTTATCCTCATTTCTCACCCACATCAAAATTTTCCATTTGAAATTATTTTTACAGTATTGGTTATCCAACCTTGTACTTATGTGATCAATATCCCTTTTAATCTTTTCTACACCTTGTTGGAACATCAAGCATTGATTGTTCATCACACCTCTCATGGGTTTAGTCGGTTGAGAGGTCGACCAACATCTTGATACATTCGATCAGGTGATCGACCAATACACTACACCTTTCGGTTTTCATTTTTCACATACAACTCTATGTGACTAATTTCATATATGAAAATTGCTTCCTAGTGATTTAACAATAAACCATAACTATTATCATTGAACAATTTTACACTGAAATTATTGACTGAAAATATATGCAGTGGAAACAACAAGATCATAGATGAATCATCAATACATATGAGACACATAATTTTTTTTTTGTAACTTTATCAGAGTCAAAAATTCCGAGGGAAAAACCAGCCCTCCCAGATGACACTCATCTGACACAATTTCACCAAAAACATGAGGACAACCTTGTCCTCTGAATAATAGAAAAATCAACAAACCAAACCTCAACAAATCCATTTATTTTTCTATTTCCCACAAATCTATTATAGACCACCTGTATGGCCTACTGACATTAGTTGTATGACTGCTGACATCAGCATGTATGAACCTGCTCCTGCCTAGAAACCTTGTACGGATGTATGAGATTCACCTTACTGCAACTTGTGTACAAGCGAGAATGTACCCACTACAATCCATGTACATACACGACTGTGCTCACTACAACCCGCGTACGTGCATGAAGACCTATACAGAAACTTACGTACGATTCACTTCACTCGTACAATTTCATCCTTCTGTGACTGCCTCTCTCCTAGGCCATATTTTCCAGAGTTACAGATATTTCATTGCTGAAATCACCAAGCTCCTTAGCACAAGTGCATACTCACTTATGCAAACTCCATCATGTCTCCACACACTCTACATAATGAAATTTCATAATGACCTCTCTCCTTTATATACAAGTCTTAGGGGTCAACATAGAAGCCCCTTAAGAAGTCAACATCAAATTTGACTTTCTTCTAGGTGTGAAGCTCCAACACAAACCCACAAAACCCATGTCAAGCCCATGAATCCCCAACTTCATTCCAAGGGCGTTTTCACCCAAAAAAAAGTGTGATGTGGTGCTCACGATGATCCCAACATGCCCAACACCTAAGGTCACGTGAGAATACCTACCCAAAGCTAGACAAATCAACACTCCCTCTTAGTTAGGGAGGTATTCTCACCACAATCCAAAATCACCTGGAAGTAGCTCTATGTATTGCATTGGATCATCTACCACAAATGGTTTCTAATCCTCCTGATTGGATACTCCCTCTGTCTGAAGAAAATCCTTCTCTCTAGTCCTCCTGACTAGCTGCATTCCCTGTCATTGAATAAAATCCTATTGTATGGCATGATCCCATCTTGGAAGATGCCCTGCTCCTAGAATCCTCCCACTTTTGAGCATCTTTCCTAGACATATCAACGCATGAGACCCCCTTGACAGTATTGGAATATGCCTCTCTCCCATCTAGACCTGAAGGTTGGATCCCAATGAATAAATGACTCTCCCTCTGAGCCTCCCGACTCCCTATGAGTCTGTTGACTCCCTCTGGAGTTGGACTCCCTATGAGTCTGTTGACTCCCTCTGGAGTTGGACTCCCTATGAGTCTACACAACCTCCAGAGCTACTTTCTCCCTATCTACTGTCCTATGCACAGTCCTGGGAGGCTTCTCCTCCCCACTTGATCCTAAGGGTTGAATCCCTATGAAATCTGGCTCCCTGTGCGCCTGTACCACTGATGGAGCTACCTGCTCCATCTGTACCTATGCTATTGGTAGGGCCACCTGCCTCACAACTAGTGGAGCTACTTTCACCTCCTCATATGTATCTCTTCTCTTGCTAGTCGCAACATGCATAGGATGGACCCTTATCCTATATAGGTTTCCCTCTCTAACTCCAAGAATCATTGTTGATTTGAAGCTAAATTGTCTAGGCACAAACAACATATGTCAATCCCAGAACAACACTGCATATCCCTACTCCTCAAACAATGAGGCTGAGAAAACACTCCTTGAACCCATAACACATTTGACACTCAGATCACATCCAATGACTCCATCTAAAATACCATTGTTCCAGATCCATGTACTACATGTCTGGTTATCATACCAAGCTCCATGTACATACCTGAGTCAAAATCTATGAAGCTCTTGAACAAATCCTGTGCTCCTATCATGTGTCGGTGGCTCCCACTCTCTAAGAACCATGCAATCCTCCAGGGCAAGTGTCCTGCTTACCCAAGTCATGACCATCCAATGAACTTCCCAAGTCCATCATCCAAGTCACAAAACTCTCTGTGCATACACACATTGCAACTGAACCGGTGTCCTTCTATGAAAAAATCCGAAGTTGTGGATGGAAACTCAGTCTAGTCTACTCTATACCACCACAAATCATCTCTGCAAGTTTCCTCATCCTTCTGGGTCAAATTCCTCATACACTATCATACCTTGACACATTATCAAGTGTGCACCCCTCTATCCCAATGAAGACTCTATCTCGTCAACCTGACATACACACGAAGCCAAATCGTTTGTGCCAAAGAAATCGAGCTACACCCATCAAAACTCACTATGAAAAATCACCAAAAGTCCATCCATAGGGTTGGAAACCTTCCACACAACATGCTGCTATGATCCAAGTTCTCCACCAATCCACCAAAACTCCCAACCTACCACACCACCAAGATGGAATAGTCTAAAAATCCTTGTTTGAATGGTTTGCTCCATGTCTCAAATCAGAGACCATATAACCTGCTACCACCTACAATAGAACTATAGCTCCCTCTCAGAGCTAACTCCTAAAAAATGATACAAATTCCTCTCAAAGTTTTCACCTGTGACCTGTCCGAACAAAAACAAAATCTGCAACAACATGTAGCAGCCATGTGTCTAAAATACGATCCCTTTCTCTTTAAATCCCAAGCTCTGATACCATGTCAATTTTCACATGCAACTCTATGTGAATAATTTCAGATCTGATAATTTCTTCTGACTGATCTAACAATAAACCCTAACTGTTATCACTAAACAATTTTATACGAGAATTATTGACTGAAAATATGTGCAACGGAAACAACAAGATCATAGATGAATCATCAATACATATGAGACTCAAAATTTATGTTTTGTAACTTTATCAAACTCATAAATTATGAGGGGAAATATATCCCTCCCAATTGACACTCAACTGACACATTTCACCAAAAAACCAAGGACAACTTTGTCCTCTGAATAATGGAAAAATCAGCAAACCAAACCTCAAAAAATCCCTCGAAATTTCCTATGCCCACAAATTTGCTACATACCACTTGTATGGCCTGCTGACATCAGCTGTATGATGCTTACACCAGCTTGTATGGATATGATCCTGCCCATAAACCCTGTATGAATGTACGTGATTCACCTTATTGCAACTCACATACATACGAGACTATCCCCACTGCAACCCATGTACATATGCGACTGTGCCCACTTCAACCCACATACATACACGACTATGCTAACTGCAACTCACGTACATGCATGAAGACCTGTACAAACACTTTTGTACGATTCACTCCACTTGTACAATTTCTTCCTTCTGTGACTGCCTCTCTCCTAGGCCATATTTTCTAGAGTTACAGACATTCCCTTGCCGAAATTACCGAGCTCCTTGGCACAAGTGTAGAATCACTTATGCCAACTCCATCATGTCTTGACACACTCTACACAATGAAATGTCACAATGACATATATTATTTATATAAAAGTATTAGGGGTCGACATAGAAGCCCCTCCATAAGTCAACATCAAATTTGACTTTCTTGTGGGTGTGAAGCCCCAACACAAACCCACAAATCCCATCATCAAGCCCATGAAGCCCCAACTTCATTCCAAGGGTGTTTTCACCCAAATGAAAGTGTGATGTGGTGCTCATGACAATTCCCACATGCTCGAAACCTAGGGTCATGTGATAATTCATACCCGAAGCTACACAAATAAACATCGATCAATTAGTCAACGTGCCTATCGGCCAAACAGTCAACCAACAGTCGAATATTGTATGGAGGTGGATCAACTAGCCCAACAATTGACTACAAGTTAAACATGTAGGTGGTCATGTCGAGAAAACTCAATAGTGCAGATTTGACGGAGTGAAATCTAATAGTCGATGGTTACATGTGGACAAGATCTTCAAGATTCTATGGAAGTTGGTTAGGTCTTGAGGCTATAAAAAGAGGACATTGGGTCATTTTCATCATGGATATTGTGCAATAGATCATGTGGATCAAGATGTGCAACATGCAGTGTGATGTTCTGATCATAATGCCTCTGCTTAAGTATTGTGACAGTGTCTTTATACACCACCTCTATCTTCAATTTTTTTGTTCCTCTTAGATTATCTACCTTACATTGTTTTTTATTTCATGTTGTGTTCCACCCTGTCCCCCAAAATGGTATCAGAGCCGATGGTTTAAAATCTCGACCTGTTATCTGCAAACCTTGCTGAGTCAGATTTGTTGTGTGATTCACTCTGGGCCAATGGTTTGTTGATTGTAACTTATTGAAATAGACCAGTTTCTATCTAGATATCAAAGATGGCTTTGACGATTGATTTGGTTGTTCTGAACAGATTGAATTATGCAGTATGGGCATCGGATATGGAAACCCTACTAAAGAGAAAAGGATTGTGGTAGCATACAAAGTTTGTGATTCCAAATCCAACATATGACAATACAAAGTTCATTGTTGATGGAAAGAAGGATGAGGATATATGGGTCATCACGACTTACATCTCGTAGAATATTTTATTTCACCTCAATGGAATTGACTGCCCTCATCAAGTCTGGAAGAAGTTGAAGTCATTGTTTAGCCGAGTTGACCAGAGCCATGTCATGCAGTTGGATAAAGAGTTGATCTCTCTCAATCCTCACTCTTTTGATAGAATGGAGGACTATTTGGCACGTATCAAAGAACTCTAGTTGAAATTGGGAGAATGTGGAAAAAACTATTATAAGAAGGATGGAAAACTCATTGAGTTGGTCCTGATGAACTTGAGAACACCATTCGATGTGTTCATGTCAATCATCTGCACCAACTGGAAAGCATGTAAGGAACATGGTAAGGATTACACCTTTGAATCTTTTATGGTCTTTTGATTACTGATCAACACCAACTGCTTGAAGAAGGAAAGATTGGTGGTAAACACCATTCCCACTTGCTCAAGGGAAAGGGAAAGATGGATCCCAAGGGTAGAGTATGGTTTGAAACCTATACACATAAACCTACATACTATGACTAGAAACCATAGATACGAATATATACACCCTTGCGAAGTTGAAAGAAGAAGACATGTTTGTACTATGGAAAGATTGGACATGTGGAGAAAGTATGTTATAAGAAGCGAGACAATTTAGAGGAGAAGGTTAAATTTCTTAAAGGAGACATTTCGGTTGTACATTGACCCATTGATAATTTCACCTTTCAAGTTGAGACTTTTCATGCCTTTCTATCTCATTCTACACAAAATGAATGGGTAGTTGACTATGGGTGCACACATCACATGGCTAAGGATGCCTACCTGTTCACGCGGTGGATGAAGCTAAGGAGAGGAAAATATATGTTGTTGATGATATTGCTCTGGATGTTGTTCGTTAGGGTGATGTTGCTTGTCGACATGGGAATATTGTCGATGTCTATCATGTGCCAAACCTTAGTGCCAATCTGTTATATGTTTCTCATCTAACACATACAGGTAAGATTGTGGAATTTTGGCTAGAATGGTTCTATGTCCGTGATTTGAAGAAAGGCATGTCGATTGTTGCTGGAGGGCTTCTCAACCTGATTGAAAGCTTATAAAAATTGTGTGACATGACTCGAATTGACACTTAACCGACAACACTTGTTGCTTACACTGATGAGAAAATTCGAATTTGTCACGAGCGACTCAGACATATGAATTTTTGAAGTTCGCAGGAACTGGAAACTTAGAACATGGGTGCTGGTTTACCAAAAGTGTTTCCCCCTACAGGAGTCTGTAAGGGTTGTGTACTCGGGAAGCATCATCAGGCACCATTTGACTCTAACAAAGCATGGTGAGAACAAAACTTACTGTAGATGGTTCACAATGATATTTTTTGCATCAATCTACCTTCACTGATAGATGCAAGGTATATTTTGACTTTTATTGATTATTTCTGTCATTTCACATGGGTCTTTTTCCTAAAAAATAAGGACCTTGTCTTTGAAAAGTTCAAGGAGTTTAATGCCTTTGTTGAAAAACAATGTGGCCAACCCATCAAATGGTTGAGATCGGATAATGGTGGTGAGTATCTGAATTGACCTTTTGAAGAACACCTAGATCGATCTGGTATTGACTGGAAGCGGTCGACTACTCACACACCTCAATAGAATGACATCACACAATGCAAGAATTGAACATTAGTTGAAATGGATAGATGTCTTTTCCAGGCTAAATATCTACCTCCTCGCTTCTGGGATGAAGCAGTGTGATATGCAAATTATCTGCTCAATCGCATCTCAACTAGAGATGTTCCTTCCATGACTCCAGTCGAACAATGGTATGGGAAGAAGCCTTTGGTCAGCCACCTTCGTGTGTTTGGATGTGTATACTAGGCTCACATTCTTGATTATTGCATAAATAAGTTGGACGCAAAGAGTCATTCTTGCATCATGATGAGCTACTCTGAAGATTCGAAATCCTATCAACTATTTGACCATGTCAAATGCCAAATCATTATCAAACAAAATGTACGGTTTGATGAGAAGCCTTCTAGAATTAAGTTGTTTAATGACTCCTCTATGATCGTGAATTTTTCATGTTTCAACTAGATCATCCACCCGCGAGTCGAATAGTTCATCATCCTCTATTTTGACTGGTCCACTGAATAAAGACTCTCCTACTTCTAATCGACCTGCTGAAATATTGAACCGTAGTTCACTTGTTTCTTGTATACCTAGATGGTCTGCCAAGACAATTGAAGCTGTTGGAGATGATGCTAGAGATTCCTCCTCTGGACGATAAACTCGAAGTAAAAAAAAACATGCAAACATTTCCTTGATGACTTGTGTACTTGAAACCTCTGATCTTGTTACCTACTCAAATGCTAAAGGATGACCTATATGGGAGCAGGCTATGCATACTGAAATTGATTCTTTGTCGAAGAATAACACTTGGGACTTAGTTCCCTGACTGCAAGGAAAGTTCATCATCCTCTATTTTGACTGGTCCACTGAATAAAGACTCTCCTACTTCTAATCGACCTACTGAAATATTGAACCGTAGTTCACTTGTTTCTTGTATACCTAGATGGTCTGCCAAGACAATTGAAGCTGTTGGAGATGATGCTAGAGATTCCTCCTCTGGACGACAAACTCGAAGTAAAAAATAACATGCAAACATTTCCTTGATGACTTGTGTACTTAAAACCTCTGATCTTGTTACCTACTCAAATGCTAAATGATGACCTATATGGGAGCAGGCTATGCATACTGAAATTGATTCTTTGTCGAAGAATAACACTTGGGACTTAGTTCCCTGACTGCAAGGAAAGAACATTGTGAAGTGTCGATGGGTCTTTCAGACCAAATTTGCCTCTGAATATGTCTTTGAATGACATAAAGCACACCTCTTTGTGAAGGGATTTTCTCAACAAGAAGGCATCGACTACACTGAAACATTTTCTTCTGTCACAAAGACAAACTTTGTTCGACTCATTCTTTCAGTTGATGCTCGTTTTGGATGGAAAATCCATCAGATGAATGTGAAGAGTGCATTTCTTCATGGAGACCTATCTGAAGAAATTTTCATGGCACAACCACATGGTTTTGTGACAGATTAAAATTTGGTTTGTCAACTCAAGAAGTTGCTTTATGGTTTGAAGTGGGCTCCTTGAGCTTGGTATGCTAAGATCAACAATTTCTTTCTTCAACTTGGATTCAAACATTGTGAATCTGATCACAACTTGTATATACTCCATACAAATGGAGACACCTTGATTTTTGATATATATGTAGATGAATTACTCATTACCAGAAATAATAATGATCCCATCCTTGGATTGAAGAAACAACTTGTTGACTCATTTGACATGACAAATCTTGGTACTCTGCATTATTTTTTGGGTCTTTAAGTATTACCACTTTGAGATGGATTTTTCATTTCTCAGTCTAAATATGTGATGGATATGTTGACACATATTAAGATGTCTGATTGCAAGTGTTGTGCTACTCCCTTTCAATCTAGATTAAATATTACCAAAACCTGTCAAACACCCATAATCGATGCTACCCTTTATAGACAATTGGTCAACAATCTTATTTATCTTACTCATAGTCGACCTGAAATTTCCTTTGCTGTTAGTTTGATTTCTTAGTTTATATTGGGGGATAGGGTGGAACACAACATGAAATAGAAAACACAACATTGCAGATAATCGAAGAGGAACAACAAAAAAAAATCGAAGATAAAGGGTGATGTATTTGTTGACACGTTTTAAGATGGATAATTGCAATCCTTGTGCTACTCACTTTCAATCTAGAGTAAATATTATCAAATGCTGTAAAACACTCACAGTTGGCTTGACATTTCCTTTGTTGTTAGTGTGGTTTCTTGGTTTATGTAGGACCCCAAATAAATCCATTGGAAAGCAGTCAAACGAATTGTCCGCTATCTCAAGGGTACTACTCATTTTGGTATCAAGTATTTTCGAAGTTCAGATTCCCTGGTCGGATTCACCGACTCTAATTGGGATGGTGTTAAGAACCAAACATCAATATAGCATAGAAAAACCTCAGGAAACGTACTCAACGCCTTGAAAAAGAGATAATTTCAGATAATAAGCCTCTTCGAGGGGGCAACCTCCTTTTACCCCACTTAAATGTTCAAGTACAAGATGA
>ML779882.1:603213-667991 GCA_009831015.1 Picea engelmannii | reverse complement strand
TTTATCTTCAATAGAGGAGTCATTGTCTTCATCATCTGAAGGATCATCATCATTGTTTACACAAAGACTTTTCTTCTTAAAATTATTCTCTTTAAAGAAATTTATGTGTTTGTGCTTCTCCTCATCATCACATGTCTAATCCTCTCTTTTGTGAGGACATTTATTTGAAAAATGACATATCTTACCAAAGTTGAAACATTTGAAAGGTAGTTTACCTTTGTATTTGTCTGATCCCTTCTTCAGTCTCTTCACAAATTTTGCTTCAATCTCATCAGGCTCAGAATCCTCAATCTTGTCTGCCTTGAATGACGCTTCTCTGGAGGTGGGTTTATCTTTAACTATTCTCATTTCATATGCAGTCAGTGTTCCTAGAAGTTGATCAAACTCCAAGGTTTTTAGATCATTAAGTTCTTTTATAGAAGAGACCTTCAGGTTGAACCTCTCTGGTAGAGATCTCGAAATTTTCTAAACTAAAGAAGGTTCTTCAATTTTTTCACCAAGTGCTTTCATTGCATTTACCAGTTCTTCAACTCTCAGAAAGTATTTTCCAACAGTTTCATCTTCTTTCATCTTCAGTTGTTCAAACTGTACTCTGTAGGTTTGAAGCTTGGCATCCTTTACCTTCTCAATACCTTCATAACTGCTAATGAGTTTGTCCCACATTTCTTTGGCAGTTCTTAGGTGCATAACTTTTACGAATTCTGCTTCTGCAAGCCCACTCAAGATAGCATTCATAGCCTTAGTGTTGAAGCTAAATTCTAGATTGCCATCCTTATTATCTAGTACAAATGGATTTACATAAACAATATCTACCACATCCCAGACATCTACACCTAAAGCCATTATGTAGGTTCTCATTCTAACTTTTCAGAAGGCAAAGTTTGTTCCATTGAACAAAGGGGCCTTATTGGTTGAATTTCCTTCATGGCTTGACATGTTTAAGCTCTAGGATCTACCCTTAGATAAAAGGGGCCGGCTCTGATACCAATTGTTGGACAACTGAGAGGGGGGGGGGGTGAATCAGTTGTTACCGTGCTTAAACAATTATGCTTATTTTAAACTCTTTGCAGAACACTTAATGTCAATCACAATAATGCAGGGAGGTAAGCAATAGAACATTCAACATCATTCACACATATGAAATATAGACAGATATTTCTTGAGGAAACCCATAAAGGGTAAAAACCTCTTCTTCTTTATATGATAAGTAATATTTACATTCTGTACATTATCAAAATTATGAGCACCAACTCATAATGAGGCTACAACCTCTTTTTTGCAAGCTGCTACTTGCTGAGAGCACCAACTCTCTAGATTCTCTAGCACCCACTAGAAGGAAGCACCGACTCCCTGGTTTCTCTAGCACCCACTAGACGGAAGCACCAACTCCCTAAGAGTTCCAACACCAACTGGATGGAAGCACCAAATTCCAGTTACACAGGCACCAACCTATATATCAGAGAATCAATGTTCTCCCTTGCACCACCCTGCCACCCTATTTTTTTTGGCTGCAACCAGATGGAAGCTACAACTCCATGTGTTCAAGCACCCACTTGAACCTCTGAGGACAACAATCCTCCCTAGCACCTCCCAACCACCCTTAAATATAAAGTTTGCTATATATAAGTTTATCACAGTGATACAATATTTATCAATATCTTACCGGTCTTATCACTGTTCTGCTACACTGCTCTACTCTACCTGCATCAGTGTCTTCCTGCACACTCCCCTTACGCTTTATGTTCTTCTTCCTTTTATGCTCTGTGAGCCATGTCCCTTCAATGCACCATTCCTCTTCTGTGCATTTCAGCTGCTACACTCTACCTCCTTCTACATGCATAAATACCTCTAAACAACAACCCCCATCTCTTCTCTGTTCTACATATTTATACTATCTGTGCACCTTCTCCGTCCTCCATGAATAGTTCCTCTGCATGCTCTTCAACGTGCCACGATTCTGTTCATCGGGTTGTTCACTGCCACTTCAATTTTTGCTTTGCTTCGCTCGCTCAAGCATTAACACATTCTCTCTGTTCTGCATGTTCTACTCGTGTCATGTCCTCTACCTCATCATCTTGGAAATTCCTCAGCTTTTCTGGTGGTTATGCCCATGCGTTCATCATCACTGGGTGTTATGATGAGATTCCTTAGCCTCTCTAGCAGTCGAGACTCTTTGTCTTCTCTATCAAAGTTGAGCTCATCCTCTCTGTTGCAGTTACAGGCTTCAATGCTCTTCCATCTATCAATCACCTCTATGAACAGTCTTCATTCCACTGGAAAATTCCTTGAGACTCTTCAGCTTCTCTGGAAATCACCTTGAAGTCTCTTCGAGTCCTTTGGCAGAAACAATCAGTCATTTCTAGCGGTTACACTGTGAACCTCCAAAAACTGCATCAGCAACTGAATCGCCATTGATCGATTAACTATGAAGAGAACAATAGCCCTTTGATCATATTCCTGAATAACCTGCACCATTGGATCATAAATGATGGGTCTCGTGCTTATTTCTCCATTTCACAATTTGACATTTCGGCATTCCTGTGGTGAGGCATCTCGTCTCTCCAAGTTGCGATCTCCAAAATGGAGATTAGATTCGTGCTACCTCCTTCCTTGAGCCTTCGTCGGTGTGACCATAGGTTATGACCAGGGGCCAATTCTGAACACGCATTTCGCATTTCACATTTCGGGGATTCTGTGATGAGTCGTCTCGACTCTCCATGTCCCAACCTCCGAAATGGAGCTTGTCTCTTGGAGCTCTTCTCTACATCTCTTCGATGATGTGACCACCAACGATGACCAAGCGCTTATCCATACAACACTTTTGTAATTTCTCATTTCGACACTTCGGGACTCCTATGATAAAGAGTCTCGACTCTTGACTCCTCCAACTCCTGGTATCTGAAACTCTGGTTGATGTACCTATTTTAGGATTTTTGACATTTCACATTTCAGCACTTCGGGACTCCTGTGATGAAGAGTCTCGACTCTTGACTCCTCCAACTCCCGCTATTCGAAACTCCAATCGATGTGCCTGTTTCAGGATTTTCGACGTTTCACATTTCGGCGCTTCGAGACTCCTGTGATGAAGAGTCTCGACTTCTGACTCCTCCAACTCCCAGTATCTGAAACTCCGGTTGATGTGTCTGTTTCGGGATTTTCGGCGTTTCTCATTTCGGCACTTCGGGACTCCTGTGATGAAGAGTCTCGACTCTTGACTCCTCCAGCTCCTGATATCCGGAACTCCGAAATGGAGTCTTTGTTTCTGATACCCGAAATGGAATTTATCTTCTGATCTTTCCATGCGATCATTGTTGTGTTGTTGGTCATGATCTTTGCCATCAATGACAAATACACATACATTGCACTCTGCATGCACCTCTGTACTATCTCTTCTGGTCTTCACGAGCTTGCTCTGCTGCGTCTTCCCAAAATAATTTTGGTGCCTGCCTGGAACATTATACCTATACTCAAGCCATCATCACTACTGTACTTCCCATCAATGACAAGCATACATTGCCTGTAAAACATGCCAACACTATCCCCCAACACACCCTCTTTTCATTCTCCAACATTCAACATTTTCCTTTTTTTGTTGACATTTTTCCAATCTTTACTAAAAAATTCAAAGGATTGTGGTTTTGTATCAACAAATTTTTTATTTTTACCCAACATGTTGTATGAAGGACTTGTAGCAACAATATAATCATTATAGTAGTGGTACATAACACTAAACAATGATACATTAAATAATTGATTTTTCTTATGCAGTAGAGTATTTAAGAGAGAATGGAACTACGTTCATATTTAAATTGTTGGATGTTTCTATGTTGCTAAATGACCTCTAAAACCATAAATAAATAGCCAATGATAACCAATGAGTGAGTCGACCAATGTAAATATTATTTCAAGTTGCTATTATCTTCATTTTTAATTTTATGTATAACAAGTCTCAATGCTTCTTTAATTTTGAATCCTTCATCTCTGTTGATGTTGAAAGCATTTAATTATATTTCAAGGGCTCCACATACCTTTAGTTTTCCATAGTGGCTCATCTTTGCAATGATTTTATAATTTTCTAAGTAAATTCGATGGCCAATACTTTGAGAATGTTCAACCAAGGAAGATCTTTTAATTCAATTATGCTTTATGTTCGCATAATGTTCTCTGAGTCTAATGTGCAATGATCTCCCTATCTCACCAATATAGTATCCACATGAGCATGGTATTATATAAACACGCTTATGATGTTTTCTATCAATGACATCTTTAGCAAAATGCAACATGCCATTGAGAGTGTTCGAAGGAGTGAAGATAACCCTGATATTACCTTTCTTTAGAATTCTTGTGATTATGTATGTTGTTCCTTTGATATTAGGAAGCGTGATATTCTTTATTTCATCCCATGGTTCAAACATGATTTGGTTTCTACCCCTAGCTCTTAAGAAAACCTTTTTGAATTGATTTTATTTATAGCAATTTTTCTTGAAACATCATCCAAGTGATTAAGTTCCTACTCCACATAATTTTTGTATGAAACCCTAATTGTAGGAGTCACTAATGTGTTAATGACCCCAAGTTTCTGGGAAGGGTGGTGGCGAGACTCAACAAGGAGATACCTATCAGTATGTGTCTTCTTATGATTAACTTGGTGTGATAATGAGCCATCATTTTTCTTTGAGATGAGGATGTCAAGGAATGGGATGTTGTTGTTGTCATCTATTTGTATTGTAAATTCAATGTTCTAAGGCTTCCTGATTAGATTATTTTTTAACCTATCCAATTTTTCTCTACCATTAGGCCAAATTACCTAGGTGTCATTGACATATATTTTATGGAGATCAGGCTTAAGAGGATAGGTTTCGAAAGACTTCTTTTCAAACCATTCCATGTAAATACCCGCTACAATTGGTGACAAAGGTGATCCCATTGATACTCCTTCAATCTGCTCATAGATCTTACCTCGGAAGCTGAAATATGTTGATTTAAGGAACACTTTAACCAAGGTTGTAGTCTCCTCGTCAATAATATACCTGATAACATTGATGACATCATTTATCAATATTTTGGTAAAGAGTGAGACAACATCAAAACTAACTAGTAGATCTTGATCATTAATGCTTGTATTATTGATTTCATTGATCATATGTGAAGATTATTTGACATAGGATGAATTTAGACCAATCAAAATCTTGAGTTTTTAGCAAGACATTTCACCAATTTGTATGTGGGAGAGGCAATGGTATTGGCAATTGTTCTTAGCAAAGAATTTCCATTGTGAATTTTAGGCTACTTGTATATTCGTGGAATCGTATAGTTTTCCGGGGTTAGTTTGGTCTTCAAATAATCACCCATAGATGATTTTTTAACAGTCAATGCCACCTTCGTCATGGTTTTACCACTGGGATATTTTTCGATTTCTTTGTAACTCCTGTTGTTCCGTAAATGGTCCAACATTTTGTTTTCATAATCTTATACATTCAATATTACCATAACATTGCCTCTATCAACTCTCATCACCATTATTTATTTATTTTTCTTTAACTTCTTCAACACTATAGCTTCATCACAATTGATATTTTGTTTTGGTGGTTTAGAATTTTTTTATTAAAACAACACATTCTTGCCCCAAATCCTCAACCTTGTCATCTGGGAGATCAATAATAGTGTTTTCAATATCACACAATAATTCCTTAATTGGTATTTTCCTCGGCTCTATTGAGAAGTTCAAACTGTACTAAAAAACCTTATGCATGGCATCATCTAATGCAATGTTTGATAAGTTTACCACGTTGGTTTTGGTATCAGATCATGGGAAAACTTGTTTTTCCTTTAATTTATCAAACTTCTTCTCCAGTTTCAAGGTAGTCTCATGTAATACATGTTACATGCATCCAACGGCCGTGGCCTCCATTGTTATCTATATATCAGCTCTAATATTGTTGTCTAGCAGAAAGTGGAGTGCATAAAATTTTTCAAACAAGAAGCTAATAGACCCCCACACGTTTTTAATATCCTATCTAAAAAGTGACAAGCTCATATTCTTGAAAATAATGATAGTTCTCAGAGTATTCAACCTATGTTTAATCTTTGCAAAGACCAAAATAATATTTGCATCATGACAATTCCTTAGGAAAGAGAGATGGAATAATTTATGAGCCATCTTAATTATAGTCCTTTCAAACAAACAAATTTCATCCAAAGCTTCCCTCCCATGGATGGATACTATTAAATTATTCATTTTTCTTATGCAATAGAGTATTTAAGAGAGAATGGAACTACATTCATATTTAACTTGCTTGATGTTTTGATCCATAAGATGGGATCATCACCAGGAGATTGATAAGATCAATTTTTAATGACCTTTCAACACATAAATAAATAATCAATGATAACCAATGAGTGAGCCGACCAACATAGATATTATTCTATGTTGCTATTATCTTCATTTTTAAATTTTATGTATAATAGGCCTCCATGCTTCTTTAATTTTGAAGCCTTCATCTCTATTGATGTTAGAATCATTTAATTCTATTCCAAGGGATTCACGTACCTTTGTTTTTCCATAGTGGCTCATATTTGCAATGATTTTAGCATTTTCTATGCAAATCAATTGGCCATTATTTTGAGAATGTTCAGACAAGGCATATATTTTAATCTAGTTATGATTTATGTCTGCGCAATGTTCATTGATTTTAATGTGAAATGATCTCCCTGTCTCACCAATATAGTATTTACAACATAATCATGGTATTGTATAAACACCCTTATGGTGTTTTGTATCAATGACGTCTTTAGCACAATCCAACATGCCTTTAAGAGTGTTCGGAGGAGTGAAGATAACCTTGATATTACCTTTCTTTAGAATTCTTGTGATTGTGTATGTTGTTCAATTGATATAAGGAAGTGTGATCTTCTTTATTTCATCCCTTGGTTCACATATGATCTAGTTTTTACCCCTATCTCTTAAGACAACCTTTTTGAATTGATGTTCTTTATAGCCATTGTCTCTAAAAGAATCAACCAAGTGATTAAGTTCCTACTCCACATAATCACTATTTGAAACCCTAATTGCATGAGTTACCGGTGTGTTAATGACCCCAAGTTTTTGGGAAAGGTGGTGATGAGACTAGACATGGAGATACCTATCAGTATGTGTCTTCTTGCGATAAAATTGGTGTGATAATGAGCCGTGATTTTTCTTTGAGATGATGATGTCAAGGAATGGGATGTTGTTTTTGTCCTCTATTTCCATGATAAATTTAATGTTGTTAGCCTACTTGATTAGATGATCTTTGAACCTATCCAAGTTTTCTCTACCATGAGGCCAGATTACGTAGGTGTCATAGAAAAATCTATCCAAGTTTTCTCTACCATGAGGCCAGATTACATAGGTGTCATTGAAAAATCTTTTCCAAATCTTGGGCTTGTTATAATTGGTAGCTCGGAGGTACTTCTACATTGACGGTGCCCAACATGCGGAAGTGACCGAGAGTGACTTTATAATATGTTTTTATAAAGTAACTTTATAAAGTGTTTTTATAAAGTTGGGCCTTTTTAATTTTTAAGTGTAAAAGTGACTTTATGATGTTATGGGTCACTTTAGTGACTTAAGTGACCTCAATGAATGATTAGGTCATGACCTTTGATCTCATGAGGGAAATATCTAATCTTGACCATCAATCTCATTTGAAGACCAAGGGTTAGGGAAATTACAGTTTCAAATTGAATAAAGGCATCTCATGAGGGAGAGGGGACACACTTTTGAGGAGAGTGGGAGGAAGTTGAAGAGGCACGACTTTCTAGAAGAGTTATTTGCTTGGAGGAAAGAGCTACAACAAAGGGGTTTGGCATGCATCCCTAGGAGAGGGATAGGCATGCAACCCAAGGAGCATTTGCAACATTAAATGCAGTCCATACAACATCTACATAAAAGGAAGTACAACTGTGTTTGCTGGATATACAACAAAAAGGAGGCATCGAAATTGATGTTGGTGTCTAACATCAGTATTGGCATGATTTTCTATGCAGTTTGTTGATGTTATGTCGTTCTGTATCGTACTATTTCACTTGGCACTGTTTCTAGGAAGTTCTGGGATTTTTTGTGGTAGTTTGTTGGTTGTTTTGGGCCATACAGTCAAGGATATTTGCCCAAGATACAATATGAAACTGTTTTCTAGAGGGATGACTTGTTGAAGTGAGAGATAATTCTGTGTTTTTTTATGTTGATGCTATTGCCATTGTAAAACTATGAATTTTTTCTAGAGCTGAATAACGAGTTTTTTCTCCGTAAATGTTTCTTTCCTTTCCTGTGTATTCTTCAAGTGGTTTTGTTCAGTTTTTTTGTGCCAAATGAGGTTTACAATATGCTTTTAAAGAGTTATTTCCACTGCCATTTTTATTTTAGAACTTATTTATTAGTGTTTCTGCTCATAAAGTACAATTGGGTGGATGTTGAAGCTTTGTAGGAGGATGAAATCTAATTTAGACTAGGTTTTATTATGAAATAAGATATATTTTCTACAGGGCTTAAGAGGATGGGTTTCAAAAGACTTATTTTCAAACCATTCAATGTAACTATCAACTACAATAGGTGACAAAGCCGATCCCATTGCTACTCCAATATGCTAATAGATCTTACCTCGAAAGTTGAAATATGTTGATTTAAGGCACACTTTAACCAAGGTTGTAGTCTCCTCATCAATAATATCCTTGATAACATTGATGACATCATTTACTGGAATTTTGGTAGAGAGTGAGACAATATCACTGTAGCAATTGTACGCAACATTGTATAGCAACAATACATACCACTACAACAATGGATTTTGTATCCCAGAGTGGTGAATAACTCATTCTCCCTCTAACATAATGGAAACAAAATGGAAAGAGCACATACATAAATTGTAATATAGATAGTTGATGAGATGATATGCCTCAAATATCGTGTGAAGAGATTAGTGATGATAAAAGGGTGTGAATATTGTAAAGAGTTCACTTTTCATATTGTTTATTAGGTATTTGATTATATATATATATATATATATATATATATATATATATATATATATATATATATATATATATATATATAATCATAGTAATAGACAATTTTTTATATTAAAAAAATGTAGTTGAACTGTAGAAAAAGGGTTTACAAAATGGTGGGTAGGTTTGAGAAGCCTAACCCAATAGTCTTCCAATAGATATCATCCATCCAAAAAATACTAACATTGTTTGTCTAGTACCACTTGAGATCATATCCAAAGGTGTAATGCCTCACATATTGGCCTACCAATAAAACAAAATGACAAAACATGCCATTGCAATGAAAATTAAAAAGTAGATATTGAAATGCGCTAAGTGGGATTTAGTACTTAGGTCCACCCTCATTTCCGAGTCTTCATTTTCCAATTCCACATAGATAGTATTGTTGTCATTGATCCCAAAGGAATCATTTGCTACAAATATTTCTTTTTGTATAGCTTCACTTAATGAAGAAAAGAGCAAAGCATATTTAGCCATATCATAAGTGCAATTAGAGTTGAGTATCCATTCACTCTGAGAAGTGTGAGCATGCAAGACTTGAGAAGAACTAAAAAAATCCATATAGTTATTTCCCTTACCTTCTAAAGTTCATTGTTGTAGGTCGATCGGTCTTCGAATTGAGATGTTTCTTTCAAGATTATTCACTTTCTCCTCTAAGTCCTTGGTCTTATACATACAAATATGTCATACTTTCCCACAATAACAACATGCCTTCTCCTTTCTGTGTTTCTTAGTTGAAGTCTGATCACCATGCTTTTTATTAATAGTTTGGTTGATGCAATCATGTTCTTTATACTGACTACATTATTGAAATATTTCTCTATAATTTTGTCGACCTTTTTCCTTTAACAAATGGGCTTGTTTCTTGACCTAAAGTTTCCCTTCATCAAGCAATTTTTCTTGTGCCCTAATCAATAAACCAAAAAAATAATGAAATGAATACCATCATATTTTTTGGTACTCCAATTGACACAAAATGTTGAATATAACACATCATAGGGCGTCTTCATATTCATTAGGATCGGTTCTATGAGGGGACCATATTTATTTGGAAAATCCTTTCCACATTCACCTAATTTCAATGGAAGCTCCTTCATATGGGCCAAGTAATCCTCAATTCTTTCAAAAGAGTGAGGATCTAGAGAGATCAACTCTTTCTCAATCTCCACAACTTGAATTTCAATGGTTTTATCAAACAAATTTTTAGCTTCTTCCAAACAACATTTACATAGTTGATCCCGCTTGTATGAAAGTGAATATCCTTAGAGATGTAGGTTTTTATGACTCCTAAAGCCTCATCCTTCTTCCTATCGATGATAACATCCCCTTGGTCATCCTTCGGATCTAGAACCACAATTTTTGTACATTGCCAGAGTTCTTTATTCTTCAACAATGTTTCCACATCCCATGCCCATTTCCATAATTTTGGTTGTTTATAATAAAAGGTTCTTACTTAGAACACATGATGAAAACATGCATATCTAATCCCATATTAAGTCTGTATGTCGAAACCTTGAGTCAATATCCCACTCAGATTCAACTCATTAGGAGCGTGTATAATCGATAACCTCCAAAAACATTATAGACAATGGGCTAGATCTCAAACCACTAGCTCTGATATCATGTTGGAGAACCAGGGGATTAGGTAGATTAGAGAGCTAGTATTCCAAGAAGAGGTGGTGTCTAAAGACATTATTACAATAATTAAGCATTGTTACCTACTCAGACTAGGGATAACTAAGGATATCATGTCTCGAGGCCCACAGGTAGTAGACACAGAGTTCCGAGAGCCAGATTGACTAGTAGAGCCATGCAGGGCCCCTCCTATATTGAATTGCACAATCGATCATCACCAACAACAAAGCAACATCCATCACACCGACCTAGACCAGAGCAAAACAAGTCTTTCTTCATGAGGTAATAAGTTTGGTGTCATGGTAAGTGTCACATTAATAAATGAATCATTTGAATATGTTGCAAAGAATCCTTTCTTGATTACATAACGTTTTCTTGGAAATTATATGCTTTGCCTTATTTAACCTTGGTGGGTGTCATCATGTCCTAGTAAGTTGGTCACCCTTGGGAATGGGGTGCTACTAGGGGGTTCCACTAAGAGTCATCATACTGTTCCCAATCATACTTATCACTTTCCATAATTCTTCCATTTTGTCTCCTCATATTTTGGGTTTTCAGGCTTATTGACCCAAGAAGGGCATGTAGCTCATTTTATGAGAAGAAGGGGTTGAAGGCCCAGAGGAGAATGTAGATGGAAAAATATAAAATCCAATCATAAACCTTCTAGATTCTCACCCTGGGATCTTGAGAACAATGAAACGCTTCTTGAAAAAAATGAGGGACCCATAAAATAAATAACTAATTAATTAATCATTCTAACCAAGGTAGAGCGTATGTGGGCTATGAATTTCATTTTTAGTGCCCCTTATTGTCTTCAACTTGGAAAATTATGATAACCAAGGTATAGCGTATGTGGGCTATGAATTTCTTGTTTAGTGCCCCTTATTATCTTCAACTTGGAAACACTTTAATAAATCAAGGGAAAATGGGCTTGGAAAAATGCTGCATTGCAGATGAAGGGAAGCACACCCTCTACAAAGGCACCCATAAATGAGACAATACGAGCCCTTGTATGTCATGAAACCCCATACCCATAAGTCTTACCTCACACTATCTCATACTTACACATGGCTTAGATAGGTTTCCTTTGGGAAACACCTCTGACTTGAGGATTGGTTGACCTAATAGGATGCCTTGACACCCCTCCCACATGTAAATTTGATAAATTTGATAAGGTCTTTGAGCATTTATTTAGTTTGAAAACCAGGGTTTGATGCACATGTTTGGGTGGTTCCATTATTAGATGTGGCTTACTTGGCATGATTCTTGTGACTTATGGACCCATGAAGGGCACATCTGATTGTATTTGCGGGACCTTGCCCAATGGACATGTATTCATGAGGATATGACTGTGTTTAGACCTTCATGAGGGCTTGGAGCCCAAGGATGGATACATAAACCCCACGTCTGGGGCATGCTTTTGATTGTTGAAAATGTAGCTAAGAAACTCACTATATCAAACTCAAATTTCAACCTCCTATTAAGTTAAAACTGTAAAGTATTAAAACCCAATACATCACTGTACTTAATGAGCACAAACACTAGATGATATAGATATGAAACTAAATCAACAACAGAAATAACTCATAACAACAGACAAAATAACACATTTGGCACCATAAATTCTGGGAAATGCCCCTTGACGAATACACAGGAAAAATGATAGTTTAAGGAGATAATTATTATTGAGCTCAGAGAAGTTTCATATCAGAGTTTACAACAACAATAAATTCTAGAAATATGTGCCAACATACTTCCTCAATTTGCGTGCTAAAAACAACACAAAACATACCTCATTTTCTACAATGTATAATCCCTTTAACAACAAATACAACCTTGAATTCTGTGCACTTAAGAAATATTGTTCTGCACTAATTTTGTATAGCAAGACACTTAGAAAATCGTGCCATCCTCTTGCCTCAATTTTTGTGTCTCTATGCAACTATACGGCCTCTAAAACAATGTTGTACGACCTATTTTCTAGTCACTGTCAACTCAACATTTAATGTTGCAATTTCTGAAAAAGCGTTCCATATTCTCCTCTTGGAAATTGTTCCCTCCTTCAGTTGTATTAACCCTCTCCTTCCTTGGAAATCGTGCCCCTCCCTCTTTCCCTTGGAGAATGCGCCCTCCTCTTGTTGTTACTCACACTTCTCCATGAGCTCATTCTCTCTCTTGAGAAAAGTGACTCTTCACCTTCCCACTCAAGCTCTCCTCAAAGTGTGCGCCCTCTCTCTCCCTCATGAGTTTCCTTTAAGAAATTTCGAAATGTAAATCTTCTAACCCTTGATCTCCCTTGAGTGACTCTTCACTTTCCCTTGAGATTAACGGTCATGGCTTAATAATCCATTGAGGTCACTTAAGTCACTAAAGTGATCCATAACATCATAAAGTCACTTTTACATTTAAAAATGAAAAGACCCAACTTTATAAAATCACTTTATAAAGTTACTTTATGAAAACACATTATAAAGTCACTAGGGAGAAATGTGCTTGGTCACTTCCGCATGATGGGTGCCACCTATGAAGAAGTACCTCTGAGCTACCAATTCTAACAATGATAACCATTTACAAATTAAATAAGGATGTTGTTGCCTTTAGAGGCACTCTGACATGGCTAGGAGATGACCTCCCACCTCTTTCCACCTGAATGTTAGCCTTTGGTGGCTTGGACATCACCTTATTATCCCATGACGCCACTTAGGGCTTGATTCTTTAATGGAGGAGGGTTTCACATGATGTTTTGGCATGTGCGACATAATGGATGACCTTTGGAGGCCTAGCACTACACACATCCTCCTCAACGTGTCACTTTGGGAGCCTAACGTCTTCGTAGAAGGGATGACGTCACCCTTTTTAGGGTTATTTTTTGCAAACTTAATTTTATGTAATTTATAGGGAAAAATTATGAGTTCGAACCTCTTATCATTTTAAAGTTGACTTTAAAAGTGGAAAAATATGGTTTGCAAGGCGTCATATAAATATAGGCCTTTCAATTTTCATTTTGAGATCATAACTCTTCCTCACACAAGAGGATCAAGTCTGAAATTTTCACTATCTTTGAGCTATTGGTATCTTTTACTAGTGCACACCACTTGGAGAACATGTTTTGGATGCTTCTTGGCTGATTTGTGGTAAAATTTTCTGCAAACTAGGGTTTTGTGCTTGATTATTCTTGGTGAAGTAAGTAAAATCTGCAATTTTCATCTCATGCTTTGAATGTTTATGGTAAATTTTACTTGTTCATGTTGAAGATTATGAAATTGATTGCTTAAAACCATAGGAGAGGAGCATAAGGTGTTTCCTCCTCTCTCTAGATATTTTCACTTGTTAAATTGTCAAGAGAATCTTGTCTAGGGTAGGCTTCTAAATCCCTAAAGTGCTGGCACTTTAGAAGTCTTGTTCTAGAAACTTGTTTCTATATATTTCAAAGAGTCTAAGGAAGAAGAAGAATTCGCTAGAGCCCAAAAGAGCTTGCTCTCTAGAAAATTCATTTTTTGATACTTGAAGTTTAAGGCCCTAAAGTGATAGCTCCTCAACTTCATCTCATCATCCTTAGGACATTACTAACATCATTTATTTCTCCAAGTTATATTGTTGTTGTAATTGACTCCATAAGCCCAAAAGACACTAGTTTCATTGCTTTCTTGTCAAGGAATTGATCAAACAACTCTCATACTCTGTTCTTTAAGACTTTTACTAACTTTTTCCTAAACCTAGCTTAGCCTAATTCACTAATTAATTTGTTGTTGTTGCAAAACATGTTGATTTTTCAATAAGCTAGGTTAAGCATGTAGTTCATTCCATTTTAGCATTTCACTTAACCATAACCAATAATGTTGCAACAACCAAGATCACAAGAAGAAACACCATGCACAAGAACACAAGAAGTATCTTGGGAAACCCTTCTCAACAAGGGAAGAAAACCCAACCAAATACTTTTCTATTTTCTTCAAGAGAAAGACCTTCACCACCAAGAAACCTAGCACACAAGAGGGTGCTCAAATCCTAGAAGACTAGAGCCCAATAGAGGTGCACACTTTTCCCAAGAAGGTGTACTTGCTGAAAGTTCCAAACTCACACAAAAGATATATTTTCACAATGGAGAATCTACCTTTACTTATACTAAACTGAGCCTGTCAACATAAGTGTCTATTGGCACAACAGGGCCGACCTCACTAGCTTATAATATAATTAATGTTAACCATATTAATTATATTTTACATTTATTACTAATCACATTAAGGTGGGGCAGACTTCTACCCTTTACATTACAATTAGGGTTACAAGCAGTTTTGACTCTTGAACAATATAGCAAGGGATCTGACACACCCACTAGTGCTCATCCACTAGTGGCACATACATAGGGATGTTCATATCTCTGGCTCACTGCATTACACATAAGAACTAGATCTTCACATGTTCAACTGTGCTCGTCCACAGGAACATCCACTCTACAGATCTTCTTTCCCACTGCCTCACATAGGAGAATCATCTGGAGTTTCTCATCAACTTTGCTTCTTAGAGGAGGCTAATACATCATCTTCATTTCTGTTCACATGACGATGCACCCAACACTTTGGGATTTCACACGTTCACCTTGTGCTCAACTACAGGCACGTCTAACTCAACAGATCACCTTTCCCACTAGATAATCATCTGGAGTTCTTCTCAACTCTCTTAATGGAGGAGGTCATCTCTACGTTCCAATTTTGTCTCAGGTAGGAACCACGTACCCTTCGTAGGGGATTTCTCTCACGTTTGTAAGCTGGAGAAAGACTCACATAGCTGCAATGATCCACATCTCATAGGTTTGTAAGCTGAAGAATGTCTCACATAACTACAATCATCAACACTCCCTCTCAGCTAGGGAGGCATTCTTCATCATGCTAAGTCTCACACGGATGTACTTTGAACTTTGTCTTGGTTGGAGTTATCAACACTCCCTCTCAACTAGGGAGGCATTCTTCACCAAGTTAGTTTGGTGAAGATATCTGCAATCTTCTCATGTGTAGGAAGGTACTGCATGTGTACGATTTTCCTCTGCATCATATATATGATATAAGGATATTTCATCTCAACATGTTTCGATCCATCAAGAAATACTGGGTTCTCAAGGATATTTACACATGACTCTTGGTTATCATCATAGAATCCATCTCATGGTCAAGTAAATCTACCAGAAGCTTATGAAGCCATATTGATTCGCACTCTCGATGCTATATACTCTGCCTCTATGGTGCTTAAGGCCACAGAGTTTTGTTTCCTGCTTCATCAAGAAACCATGGAAAACTTCATGGTAGAACAATAATCAGATGTGCTCTTCTGGTTCACTGTACTTTCTGCTCAATCTGAATCGACATATCCTACAAACTCAAGTTCATACTCGAGGCATATCTCATGCCATATCCAACTATGCCTCGTATATATCTCAATACATGTTTTGTTGTTGTCTAGTGAGTCTGCTTCGGTTGAATCATGAGATGTCTAAACACATTCACTGCATGGCATGAATCAAGTCTGGTGTTAACTAGATACATCAATGATCCAATCAGTTGTGGATCAGTTTCGTTTGAATCATCATCAATATTTTTCTTTAGATCCATCACGGTGGATTTTGCATTCTGTCATACTGAACTTCTTTAATATTTCCACTGTATATTTTCCTTGACTCAGGAAAATCTCATTGGTCCTCTGTCATACTTCTTGTCCCAAGAAGTAGTGCATCATACTCAGATTCTTCATCTCGAATTTAGAAGTCAAGGATTACTTATATCCAACAACAAGGCTTTATGAATAAGTCATCAAAATCATGCTCTCGTCACCAACATTGTAATAATATAGGTTTGGATCAACAACACTCTTGATGAAATCCAAACTCATCAAGAATCTATCTATCTGATGTAGTTTCCAAATCATGGATGGTAGTATGGATGGAAGTGTATCGGGTTTACTATATAAAGTGTCTCATCATAGACAACTCCCTTTGTTTGTGAGAAACCTCTGTCTATAGATCTCGTTTTTTATTTCTCGACTCTTCCATCAAATGCATGATTGATCTTATAGATTCACTTGGAAGTTACCACAGACTTCCCTTCTGGCCCTTGAATAATATCTTATACATCATTTTTTAAGATATGCTAGCATTATTCTGTTATGACATCTTTCCATACATGTTCTCATGTTGCTTCTCTAAGACAAGGAGACTGAACATTAATGAAGTGGCTCATGACTGAAGGATAGCTCGAAAATCTCTTTTTCTTTCTCGGGATGTGCCTTGAGAGGCTTGTATTTTTCTCTGCCTCTTGTAGAGTGAGTCTAGGTAGGAATTTTATTCCCTAGTGCAATATCTTTGAACATATCAACTGGAGAAACTGGAATAATTTTTGTCTCCCTCTATACTGCCAAAGGGGGATAAGGTATTGTCTCACTCTCAATCTCCATCTAATATTCTATGGATCTTGAAAGGCTATCTCTTCTTCAAGGAAAACATTTTTTCTTGTCTCAATCTGTCTCTGACCAAGGACATAGATTTGGAATGTATTTGAAGATTCACTGTTATCCCATAAATGTATCCCTCCCTGAAGGGTCTGGCTTGGACTTCTTCTCTTTGGGTATATGAAAATACACTGGGCACCCAAATATACTAAAGTGTTCAATCTCAGGATTCACTCCGATGAATGTCTCTTCGGGACTTATGTTTTTCAAAGTCTGGTGAAGTCTCTTGTTCTGAACATCTACTATGCCATGCATGCTTCTACCCATGGAATCATAGAAGGATTCTGATCATGCATTATTTGGTTGCCTTAATGGTGGTTCTATTCTTCCTCTTTCTCAACTAGTTTTGACTCCCTCTGAGTCAAGTGACTCCCTTTGAAGGATAAACATATTCCTTTGTTCTTAACCTGTCTGAAACAAGAAGAAAAGAGGAACCAAAACAAGAATATTTCCTAAAGGAGAATAATGAGTACATATCTAGAATCAAAACAATTTAAGGATTATTGTCACAGCTACAACACCTACTTGTAATGTAGCAAAATTTAGAAATATAGATTATAGGAATGAAGATTACAACAATCAAACCTGTAGTCTTCACTTCTAGTGTGTTGTTCCTTTGAATGCACTGAGATCCCTTTGGATCCATGAATTCAGTAAGGGTTCCTTCCTCCTACAATTACCCTTATGACAATGACATCTTCTGTTATGATATATTTCCATACATGTTCTCATGTTGCTTCTCTAAGACAAGGAGATTGAACATTAATGAAGTGGCTCATGACTGAAGGATAGCTCGAAAATATCTTTTTCTTTCTCGGGATGTGCCTTGAGAGGCTTGTATGTTTCTCTGCCTCTTGTAGAGTGAGTCTAGGTAGGAATTTTATGCCCTACTGCAATATCTCTGAACATATCAACTGGAGAAACTGGATCAACTGGAATAATTTTTGTTTCCCTCTATACTGCCAAAGGGGGATAAGGTATTGTTTCACTCTCAATCTCCATATGATATTCTATGGATCTTGATAGGCTATCTCTTCTTCAAGGAAAACATTTTTTCTTGTCTCAATCTGTCTCTGACCAAGGATGTAGATCTGGAATGTATTTGAAGATTCACTGCTATCCCATAAATGTATCCTTTCTTCCTGAAGGGTCTGGCTTGGACTTCTTCTCTTTGGGCATATGAAAATACACTGGGCACCCAAATATCCTAAAGTGTTCAATCTCAGGCTTCACTCCGATGAATGTCTCTTCAGGAGTTATGTTTTTCAAACTCTGGTGAAGTCTCTTGTTATGAACATCTATTGTGTCATGCATGCTTCTACCCATGGAATCATAGAAGAATTCTGATCATGCATTATTTGGTTGCCTCAATGGTGGTTCTATTCTTCCTCTTTCTCAACTAGTTTTGACTCCCTCTGAGTCAAGTGACTCCCTCTGAAGGATAAACATCTTCCTTTGTTCTTAACCTGTCCGAAACAAGAAGAAAAGAGGAACCAAAACAAGAATATCTCCTAAAGGAGAATAATGAGTACATATCTAGAATCAAAACAATTTAAGGATTATTTTCATAGCTACAACACCTACTTGTAATGTAGAAAAATTTAGAAATATAGATTATAGGAATGAAAATTACAACAATCAAACCTGGAGTCTTCACTTCTAGTGTGTTGTTCCTCTGAATCATTGATATCCCTTTGGATCCATGACTTCAGTAAGGGTTCCTTCATCCTACAATTACCCTTATGACAATGATACAAATAATATATATACAAATGCATACCTGGTTGATCCTTGTCCTCTGACATCTTCATGAAGAAGGTAGTCACAGTGTCACCCTTTTGTATTACCCACAATAAGCCTTCCTCCAAAGTCTTGAATTCGAGGAACTTGAAAATTATTGATCCATCAAGCTTATCTTCCATCATAGTTCTTGTTCATCATAATTTTAGATTCTTCACAAACCCTTGTCAACTGGGCTAGAAAACCTAATGGCTAGGCTAGGCTAGCACTTTTAGGTTTTTATTGGAATTATGATTGCCAACAATAATCCTTTGAAATATAGGAGACCACTAGTGAGATGAAGAGCTCCTTCAATGAGTTGCAGAACCCCTAATTTTGAAATTTCTGCAGAAATTAGTGAAACCCTAGAAACCTTAGGGCCAAAAAGTCAAAATGCTCAGAAATCCAATCTGAAGCTTGCTGGAGGTGCACTGAAGGATGCCGTACACTCCTATGCACTTTTAATCCTCAAAGTCCAAGTGACAAGTGTTGAAACTCCTCAAAAAGGTAGGTCGTACATAATTTCTGGAAGCCCTAGGAGCGTTGTACAGTTTTGCAGAAGAGAGAGAGGATGACTGAAAATTGCTTGTGCAATGGGTTCTTCAAGACTTATTCTTTGATACCATGTTGATTTTTCAATAATATAGGTTAATCATGTAGTTCATTCCATTTTATCATTTCACTTAACCATAACTAATAATGTTGCAACAACCAAGATCACAAGAAGAAACAACATGCATAAGAACACAAGAAGTATCCTGGGAAACCTTTCTCAACAAGAGAAGAAAACCCAACCAAATCCTTTGCTATTTTCTTCAAGAGAAATACCTTCACCACCAAGAAACCTATCACACAAGGGGGTGCTCAAACCCTAGAAAACTAGCGCCCAAGAGAGGTGCACACTTTTCACAAGAAGGTGTACTTGCTGAAATTTCCAAACTCACACAAAAGATATATTTTCACAATGGAGAATCTACATTTACTTATACTAAACCGAGCCTGTCAACATAAGTGTCTATTGGAACAACATGGCCGACCTCACTATCTTATAATATAATTAATATTAACCAGATTAATTATCTTTTACATTTATTACTAATCACATTAAGGTGGGGCCGACTTGTACCCTTTACATTACAATTAGGGTTACATGCAGGTCTGAATCTTGAACAATATAGAAAGGGATATGATACACCCACTAGTGCTCATCCACTAGGGGCACATCCATAGGGATGTCCATATCTCTGGCTCATTGCATTACACATAAGAACCAGATCTTCACACGTTCACCTGTGCTCATCCACAAGCACATCCACTTTACAAATCTTCTTTCCCATTTCCTTACACAGAAGAATCATCTGGAGTTTCTCATCAACTCTGCTGCTTAGAGGAGGCTAATACATCATCTCCATTTATGTTCACATGATGATGCACCCAACACTTTGGGATTTCACACGTTCACCTTGTGCTCAGCCAAAGACACGTCTAACTCAAAAAATTGCCTTTCCCACTGGATAATAATATAAAGTTCTTCTCAACTCTCTGAATGGAGGAGGTCATCTCTACGTTCCAACTCCGTCTCAGGTAGGAACCACGTACCCTTCTTAGGGGCATTCTCTCAGGTTTGTAAGTTGGAGAAATACTCACATAGCTGCATTGATCCACATCTCACAGGTTTGTAAGCTAGAGAATGTCTCACATAGATGAAATCATCAACAAAACACTGCTACATCCATCTAACTTGCTTCATTTTGTTGCATACATTAACTTAATACTAGTCTAAACTACTCAAAAATTTCTAGTGACAAGTGCTATTTGATCCCTTAAATAAATGCTAAGTTTTGACTATCTTATCTTGCAATTCTGAGCTAATTTTTTGTGGTTGTTACAAATTACTAATTTTTGTTGTAAACATTTATATTGCTGCAACTTTGTATCATCTAGTATATATATTTACTCTCTACTGTCTTCTGAGGTTTTACTATCATATTGGTACTTGGAAATTGCTATATACATGTTATATTTGTTCTTTTTCTAGGCATGTACCCAAATATCTTCTCTTTGCCTAAATTCTACAGACATATACCTTTTGACTTAGGTAACCTGTGAGGGGGCACTCTAGGCTTTACCATATCCCTTTTATCTGATCCCTTGATGTTACCGGGGACACCTCCCCTGGGATAGACCTCTTCCATCCCTAAAATGCGGGGATTTCCTACTAAGGTGACAATGGTGGGTCATCATGTAGTTGCACCAATTCGATTTACTTGCCTTGGGCTTGGACAAGTATAAATTATGTGATAACAAGCACAACTGAGCATAGCTCAACATACATAGAATGGTAGGAAACCAAAATATTTCCATACACAACAAATATCACACATGTTCATTCATTTACCTTGTTAGATCGACCCTTAAATCCATATTATATATCACCAAGATGTAATTGAATCATTTGAAGTGAGGAGGATGAGGTCCACATAGATTGATTAAAGTGCATAACAAAATCCTTGATTTATGCCTTGTTCCACACACTAGTTGAATGATTTGGTATAACTTCCCAACTAGTTGAATGCCCAATGAACCACTTAGTCGACTCTCGTAGTCAACTAACTATCTCCAGAAAATACAAATGTGTGATGAACTTGCATAGCCTGCTATTCCAACAGAGGGATTCGAACCAGGGACCATCAACACAAAAATATCCAAATTCCCGACAACATTTGACGACAGCTGGTGGAGCTAATCCCTTGAGATATAATGTTCTATTAATATGTAATGTTATATATGCTTTGCTTGATGACTTTAATCCCAAATAAGCACTTCTTACTACTAAGTTGTTGGATTCAGGTGTAGAGTGTTGATGACATCTTTGGGGTGGATTCTTTGTTTCCCAAGACTATGTCAACCACCACATTGTAATCACCCTCATCATTCAAGTAACATATGGAATCCTCTAAAATCAATGAATTAATGTTGTTACTATTATCACTCTTGCAATGGCATAATTCTTTTGGTTTGCACTTATGGCCAAGTGCCCATTTTTCCTTGTGCTAAGGACACTTAAATTCCCACTTTTCGATTGTAGAGTTGCATAAGTGGGGATACATGTGTCCATAACTTTGTTGTTTGGTGAAGTGGAAGCTTGTCATTGATTTGTAGGATTCCTTTTTTCATGTTTGGCTAGATGTATTTTTCAATGGATTTTAGGTTATACATCTCAATCTTTGTTTTTATATTATGCTTTAGACCAATGACATATGTTTGAATTAATTGATCTAGAGATAGACTTGGTACTCAAGTTGCAAGTATTTCCCACTCACAAATGTATTCTTCTACTATTCTATTATGTTGTAGTCAAATATTAACAAAAAATCCTTTCTCTTTCATGTTCTAAAACCTTTTAAAGTAGTCCCTTTCGAATGTATCCCAACTAACATAAATATTGGTTATATGGATTTTCTGCCACATGAAAAAATCATACACATGTCCTTCCATATTCATTGATGCTATTTTTTTCGTTGTCTTGGATGCAATGTGATTCAAAGTATTTTTTGGCATTGTTTATTCATCCTAACTTAGTGTTATCTTGCATGTTAAATTTTGTCATCTTGATTTTTACCTTATTATGATGCACTAATGGTGGTCAATAATCTGAAGAGCTATGCATTTCATTGGAACCATGGGGTGGGGTAAAATCATGTGGTGGACAAGATGAGAGTGGTTGGGATTGCATGTATTTAGTCTGGCCAATATGTCAGTCAATTGATTTTTTACTGTCCAATCTACCATTTTCTTCACTTCTAATCCACATCAAAATTTTCCATCTGAAATTATTTTTAGAATATTAGTTATCCAACCTTGTACTTTTTTGTTTTACATGTGGTTCACGACACCAAATACTAGTATCTCACTACCTCCACGGACCCCCCCCCCGAAATCCATGAGAGAACATGGGGAGGTCGGGATTGGCAGGATATTGATTGCTCAACAACATGAGCAGTATACTCAACATCAAGAGTATCTTATAGACCCATTATGGGCATCACATGTCACTTACAAGGAATTGAACCTAGGTGAGGAGGATAACAACCTTCCCCCCAACCACCCAAGCTACATCCAATGGACATCCAACCTTGTACTTATGTGCTTGACATCCCTTTTAATCTTTTCTACACCCTCTTTTAATTCTCCAATGTTCAACATTTTTCCTTTTTTTGTGGATGTTTTTCCAATATTTACTTAAAAAGTCAGTGGTTTTGTATCAACAACATTTTTGTTTTGCCCAAATATATTGTATGAAGGACTTGTAGCAATGATACAATCATATCATAGTGGTGCATAACACTATGACAATGATACATATCACTATAGCAATGGTACACAACATTGTATAACAACAATACATATCACTACAATGATGTATTTTGTATCCTAGAGGGGTGAAGGATTGATTCTCTCCTCTAACATAATGGGGAAAAAAATGGAAAGAGCGAAGCTTTGATACCACTTGTTGTAGCCCTGCAAGATAAATATATTTGTACACTAAAATGCACATTACATAAATTGTAATATAGATAATTGATGAGATGATATGCCTCAATAGGTCAATATCTAATGTATAGATTTAGTTTCAAGAGATAAGTCATGATAAAAAGGTGTGGTTGTTGTAAAGAGTTGACTTTTAATTTATTATTTATTAAGTGTATGATTATATATATATATATATATATATATATATATATATATATATATATATATATATATATATATATATATATATATATTCAAAGTAATAGAAAAAATTTATAATAACAAAAATTATCATTGAACTGTACAATGAGGGTTTATAAAATGGTGGGTAGGTTTGAGAAGCCTAACCCAAGAGTCTTCCAATACACATAATCCATCCAAAAAATACTATTGTTTGTCTAGTACCACCTGAGTGTTGAAGTCCCTTACTTCAACACCTAGGTATCTTTTTATCTTGTGATTTCCTTACTGTAAATCAAATTAGTAGCTCACAAAACAACATACATTGTTGTAATATTCAACTCAAATAAATATAGTGGAAGCAATAATGGAAACCAAAAATCTCAACCACAATACACAAAGATATTCTGCCCATCAACTAAGCTTATCATTCAAATAACTTCAAATCTTACAAGGGCTCGCGTACCTGAGAAAATGGTCCAGAAAGAAATATAGAAAACTATAGATAGTGCTTGCAATCCCTAGAAATATCATGCACTGTTGTATGACCTTGTACTTTCATGCTTCTTGATATGTATGTGACTTCCCTTAGGCAAACTCGTGTATACCTGCATGTCTCCGCCGAGACTTGTGTACATGCACTCAAAGACTATATGGGACTCTGTATGATGTGACCCTACTTCTACAACATCAATCAACTATAAATCGCTTGCGACTGCCTTTATTTTGTCTTCTCCTTGACATGATCCCTGAATGGAAGTCCCTCTCCACCTATCCAAGATCTCCTTGAGTTAGTTTCCTTCGTTATCCAACTATCTCTGTATCAATTTTGTCTTCTCCTTCACCCTAGCCTTGATTTTATAATATTGAGTTATAACCTAACCCTAATCTCCAAAGTGATTGACAATTGAGATTACTTCTCACCTCACTTGAGATCAATGGCTATTATTTAATTCAATAATGCTAATTAAACGATTTCTTTAAATAAAAATCAACTCACTAATAAAAGAACTTTAATTTAATAATTCCTTTAATTCAAGCAAATTCTCAAGGTAGAATGATTTGGATGAGTTCCACAGGTCTAAACACTTAGACCTGTGTGGAAATACATGTCTGATGCTACCAACTTCAACACTGCCTCTCAATGAGAAAGGTATTATGCACCACTCCAAGTTTGTCTCTAAAAAACACAAACTTCCCTTTCACGAAGGGTTTGGTTAAAATATTTGTAACCTGCCCATCTGTGGAAATATATTGAAGCTTCACTGCTCCCTTCTGGATCCTATCTTGAATGAAGTGATATATGATCTCTATATGCTTGGACTTGTCATGGAATAATGGATTCTCTAAGAGTTCGATACAACTCTGATTATCATAGTATATCACCGTAGGCTCCAACTCCTAATCAAATAAACCTGTAAGCAATTTGCGAACCCAAATGGATTCACAACTAGCCATACTCACTTCCATATACTCTGCCTCTACTAAACTAAGTGCTACAAAAGTTTTCTTCCTGTTGAACCATGTAATCATTGTTGATCCCAAGCCGAAGTAGCATCCCGAGGTGATTTTTCTATCTACTGCACTCTCTTCCCAATCTGAGTCTGTATATCCCTACAACTCCACTCCATCTCCTTCAACAATACCTCAATTCATACTTCATTGTACCTCTAAAGTACCTAAGCACATGATTTGTTTCTATCCAATTCACCTTCCTGGGCTCCACCATGAACGGACTTAAGGTGTTCACAAAAAAACATATATCTGGCCTAGTGTTGACCAAATACATAAAGGACCCTATCAAAAACCTATATATCGTGGGATCCACCAAATATGAATCTAAAGTGATCACCTTCTTCAGATTGGTAACCATAGGTGTAGTCATCGGTCTATAATCCTCCATCCTGAATCTTCTCATGATATCTATTGTGTACTTCCCTTGTTCAAGGAATATCTATGTTGATACCCACCATACCTCTAATCCCAATAAATAATGCATCAAATCAATTTCCTTCATCTCAAACTTAGTATCCAAAAAAAAATTTCACCTTGCAATAAGCTCCTCTGCACCTGTGAGAAACAAATCATATATGTACATAACCAATATGAGTGGATCAGACCCAACAAGTATGAAGTACAAGTTAGGATCCACCTCATTCTTGGTAAATCCCATACTCTGTAAGTATCCATCAATCCTGAAATACCACACCCTGGGTGCTTGTTTGAGTCCGTACAAGGCTTTCTTAATCCTACACACATGAGACTCCCTCCCATGTACCTCAAATCCATGAGGTTGTTCTATATATACTTCTTCCTCAATGATTTCGTTGAGGAAAATTGTTTTAACATCCATCTCATGAATCCTCCACCTCATAACTAAAGCAATAGAAATAACAACTTGAATAGAAGCATACCTACTGGCTAGAGATAATGTATCCTCATAGTACACTCCCTCTTTATGGGAGAACCCCCTAGCCACAAAATTCTCCTTGAACTTCTCGATGCTACCATCTACAACATCCCTGATCTTGTAGAGCGACCTGGAAATCACTTCCGAATTCCCCTCCGGTCTTGATAATATGTCCCAAACATTGTTCCTCATAATAGAGGTGTACTCCTCTACCATGACATCTCACCATACTTGTTGATATGTTTCTTCCTCAAAATTGGAAGGTTCAACATCAATAATGCTACTCATAAGCGCCATATGGTTTGGAAACTTCCTCAGAGGCTTGCGCTATCTGAATGCACTCTTGGGAGTCTCACCAACATCCATCAATGTCTGTAATAGCCAATTGGGTATCCTGAAAGAACTGGAAGGGTCTAACTCCTCCTCCCTACCTAAATTCTAAGTTTTTGATGTTGATTTTTCAATAATCTAGGTTAAGCATGTAGTTCATTTCATTTTTGCATTTGTCTTAACCATAAACAATAATGTTGCAACAACCAAGATCACAAGAAGAAACACCATGCACAAGAGCGCAAGAAGTATCCTGGGAAACCTTTCTCAACAAGGGAAGAAAATCCAACCAAATCCTTTGCTATATTCTTCAAGATAAATACCTTCACCACCAATAAGACCTAGCACACAAGAGGGTGCTCAAACCCTAGAAGGCTAGCGCCCAAGAGAGGTGCACACTTTTGCCAAGAAGGTGTACTTATTGAAATTTCCAAACTCACTTGAAAGATGTGTTTCCTCAATGGGGAATTTACTTTACTTATACTAACCTGAACCTATCAACATAAGTGTCTATTGGCACAACATGGTCGACCTCACAACCTTATAATATAATTAATATTAACCATATTAATTATCTTTTACATTAATTACTAGTCACATTAAGGTGGGGCCGACTTGTACCCTTTACATTACAATTAGGGTTATAGGTAGGTCTAACTCTTGAACAATATAGCAAGGGATCTGATACACCCACTAGTGCTCATCCACTAGGGGCACATCCATAGGGATGTCCATATCTCTGGCTCATTACATTACACAGAAGAACTAGTTCTTCACACGTTCACCTATGCTCGTCCACTCAACATATCTTCTTTCCCACTTCATCACACATGAGAGTCATATGGAGTTTCTCGTCAACTCTACTGCTCAGAGGAGGCTAATACATCATATTCATTTATGTTCTCATGATGATGCACCCAACACTTTCAGATTTCAGACGTTCACCTGGTGCTCAACCACAAGCACATCCAACTCAGCAGATCGCCTTTCCCACATGATAATCATCTAGAGTTCTTCTCAACTCTCTTAATGGAGGAGGTCATCTCTACGTTCCAGCTCTGTCTCAGATAGGAACCCTGTACCCTTCTTAGGGGATTTCTCTCAGGTTTGTAAGCTAGAGAAAGTATCACATAGTTGCAATGATCCACATATCACAAGTTTGTAAGCTGGAGAATGTCTCACATAGTTGCAATCATCAAAACTCCCTCTCAGCTAGGGAGGAATTCTTCATCATGCCAAGTCTCACACAGATGTACTTTGAATTTTGTCTTGGATGGAGTCATCAACACTCCCTCTCAACTAGGGAGGATTTCTTCATCAAGTTAGTTTTGTGAAGATGTCTGCAATCTTCTCATGTGTAGGAAGGTACTGCATGTGTACAATTCTACTCTGCATCATATCTCTGATATAAGGATATTTCATCTCATCGTGTTTCGATCCATCAGGAAACACTGGGTTCTCAAGGATCTTGACACACGGCTCTTGGTTATCATCATAGGATCCATCTCATGGTCAAGTAAATTTGTCAGAAGCTAGTGAAGCCACATTGCTTCACACACTTGATGCTATATACTCTTCCTCTATGGTACCCAAGGCCACCGAGTTTTGTTTCTTGTTGTATCAGGAAACCATGGAAACCTTCACGATAGAACAACAACTAGATGTGCTCTTCCAGCTCATTGTACTTTCTGCTCAATCTAAATCGACATATCTTGTAAACTCAATTTCACACTGGAGGCATATATCAGGCCATATCCAACTGTGTCTCGTATATATCTCAATACATGTTTTGTTGTTTTCTAGTGAGTTTGTATCAGTTGAATCATGAAATGACTAAGCACATTCACTGCATGGCATGAATCAAGTCTGGTGTTAACTAGATACATTAGTGATCCAATCAGTTGTGGATCAGTCTCGTCTGGATCATCATCAATATTTTTCTTTAAATCCATCACGGTCGATTTTGCATTCTGTCATAATAAACTTCTTTAATATTTTTCACTGTATATTTTCCTTGACTCGAGAAAATCTCATAAGTCCTCTGTCATACTTCTTGTCCCAAGAAGTAGTGCATCATACTCAAATTCTTCATCTCGAATTTATAAGTCAAGAATTACTTGTATCCAACAACAAGGCTTTATGAATAAGTCATAAAAATCAGGCTCTCATCATCAACACTGTAATAATATAGGTTTGGATCAACAACACTCTTGCTGAAATCCAAACTCAACAAGAATCTATCTATCTGATGTACTTTCCAACTCATGGATGGTATTACAGATGGAAGTGTATCACATTTACTGGATCAAGTGTCTCATCATAGACAACTCCCTTTGTTTGTGATAAACCTCTGGCTATAGATATCATTTTGTATTTCTTGACACTTCCATCAGTTGCATGCTTGATATTATAGATCTACTTGGAAGTTACTACAGACTTCTCTTCTGGTCCCTGAATAATATCTTATACACCATTATTTAAGATATATTGGTATTCTTTTGTTATGGCATCTTTCCATACATGTTCTCTTGTTTCTTCTCTAAGACAAGGAGGCTCAACATCAATAAGGTGGCTCATGACTGAAGGATAGCTCAAAAATCTCTTTTGCTTTCTCGGGATGTGCCTTGAGAGGATTTTATGTTTCTCTGCCTCTTTCATAGTGAGTCTAGGTAGGCCTTTTATTCCTTACTACAATATATCTGAACATATCAACTGGAACAACTGGATCAACTGGAATAATTTATGTCTCCCTCTGAACTGCTGAAGGGGGAGAAGGTATTGTCTTATTGTCTATCTCCATCTGAAATTTTATGGATCTTTGAAGGACTATCTGTTCTTCAAGGACACCGTCTCTGCTTGTGTCAAACTGTCTCTAACCAGGGATGTCGATTTGGAATGTCCTTGAAGATTCACTGTCTCCTTTCTTTCTAAAGGATCTAGCTTGGACTTGTTCTCTTTGGGTACATGAAAATACAATGGGCACCCAAATAACCTGAAGTGTTCAATCTCATGTTTCATTCCAGTGAAGACTTCTTTGGGAGTTATGTTTTTCAAATTTTGGTGAAGACTCTTGTTCTTAACATATACTGTGTCATGCATGCTTCTGCCCATAGAATCATAGAAATATTCTGATCATGTATTATGGTTGGCCCAATGATATTTTTATTCTTCCTCTTTCTCAATTAGTTTTGACTCCCTCTGAGTCAAGTGGCTCCCTCTGAAGGATAAACATTTTCCTTTATTGTTAACCTGTCTAGAACAAGAAAACAAGAGGAACCAAAACAATAATATCTCCTAATGGAGAATAATGAGTGCATCTATAGAATTAAAACAATTTAAGGATTGTTGTCACAACTACAACACCTACTTCTAATGTATCAAACTTTAGAAATATAGGTTAGAGGAATGACAATGTCAACAATCAAACCTGTACTCTTCACTTTGAGTGTGTTGTTCCTCTGAATGCACTGAGATCCCTCTGGATCCATGACTTCAGCAAAATGTTCCTTCCTCCTGCAATTTCCCTCATGACAATGATAAAGATAATATATATACAAGTGCATACTTGGGGGTGTTGATATGAATTCTCCAATGGCACCTGGATGATCTTTGTCCTCTTGACATCTTCATGAAGGAGGTATGTCATAGTGACACCTTTTTGTATTACCCAAAATAAGTCTTCCTTTGAAGTCTTGTCTTCTAGAAACTTGAAGTTGCTTGATCCATCAAGCTTAACTTCCATCATAGTTTTGTTCATCATAATTTTAGATTCTTCACAAACCTTTGTCAACTGGGATAGAAAACCTAACAGCTAGGCTAGGCTAGCACTTTTAGGTTTTGTTGGACTTATGAATACCAACAATAATTCTTTGAAAGATGAGAGAACGCTGGTGAGCTGAAGAGCTCCTTCAATGAGTTGTAGAAACCCTAATACTGAAATTTCTGCAGAAATTAGCGAAACCTTAGAAACCCTAGGGTCAAAAATTGAAAATGCTCAGAATTTCATTCTAACAGTATATGGAGGTGCGCTAGGGGAGGCCGTACTGTCCTATCCATAAAATAGCACCAAAATCCAAGTATTAAGGGTTGGAACTGAGAAATGAGGAGGGTCGTACATAATTTCTAGAAACCCTAGGAGGGTCGTACGATTCTACAAAAAAGAGGACGATTTGCCTTGAAGTTTTGTGCAATGGGTTCTTCAAGACCAATGCTTCGATAGCATGTTGATTTTTCAATATTCTAGGTCAAGCATGTAGTTCATTTCATTTTTTCATGTGTCTTAACAATATTTTTGCAGCAACCAAGATCACAAGAAGAAACGCCATGCACAAGAACATAAGAAGTATCCTGGGGAACCCTTCTCAACAAGGGAAGAAAACCCAAACAAATCCTTTGCTATATTCTTCAAGAGAAATACCTTCACCACCAATAAGACCTAGCACACAAGAGGGTGCTCAAACCCTAGAAGACTAGCACCCAAGAGAGGTGCGCACTTTTTCTAAGAAGGTGTACTTGTTGAAATTTCCAAACTCACTTGAAAGATGTGTTTCCTCAATGGGGAATTTACCTTTTCTTATACTAGCCTGAACCTGTCAACATAAGTGTCTATTGGCACAATAGGGCCGACCTCACTACCTTATAATTAATTAATATTAACCAGATTAATTATCTTTTACAATAATTACTAGTCACATTATGGTGGGGCTGATCTGTACCCTTTACATTTCAATTAGGGTTATAGGAAGATCTGACTCTTGAACAATATAGCAAGGAATGTGATACACCCACTAGTGCTCATACACTAGGGGCAAATCCATAGGGATGTCCATATCTCTGGCTCATTGCATTACACAGAAGAACCAGTTCTTCACACGTTCACCTGTGCTCATCCACTCAACAGATCTTCTTTCCCACTGCATCACACATGAGAGTCATCTAGAGTTTCTCATCAACTTTGTTTCTCAGAGGAGGCTAATACATCATATTCATTTTTGTTCTCATGACGATGCACCCAACACTTTGGGATTTCACATGTTCACCTTGTTCTCAACCACATGCACGTCCAACTCAACATATCACCTTTCCCACAGGATAATCATATGGAATTATTCTCAACTCTATGAATGGAGGAGGTCATCTCTACGTTCTAGCTCTATCTCATATAGGAACCATGTACCCTTCTTAAGGGATTTCTCTCAGGTTTGTAAGTTGGAGAAAGTATCACATAGCTGCAATGATCCACATCTCACAGGCTTGTAAGCTGGAGAATGTCTCACATAGCTGCAATCATCAACATTTGACTGCTACTCATCTTTTGGAGCCTACTTCTCCTTGTCTTCTGTCACTGTTGATGACTCTTGATATCTCCTAGATGTCAAGTTCTCCTTGAAATTAACATATTTTCTCACAACTGTCTTCCGTTGCGCTAGAATGAACATCCTATAATCCTTTGACGTATTTTTGTACCCCACACATATACCCTTCTTCCTTGAAGGGTCCAACTTCGTCCTCTTCTCCATAGGCACATGGATGTATACTGGAAAACCAAGGATCCTTAAATGTCCTATATCTGGATTCACTCTTGAGAATGCTTCCTCTCGAGTCTTGTCCCCCAATATCCAGTGAGGAATCTTGTTCTTCACATATACTACAATGTTACACGCCTCTTCCCAAAGAAACATAGACAACTCATGGTCATGTATAATAGCCCTGGAAGAACCGATGATGGATTGGTTCTGTCTCTCTGCAACCCCATTTTGTTGAGGGTTGTATGAGATTGTCTCCCTCTTGATCCCTGACTCCTTGCAGAAACCACTGAAGTCATTGGAGGTGTACTCTCTCCCACTATCTGATCTCAATAAATTGATCTTCTTTCATGTCTCATTCTCCACCTAAGCCCTAAACTCTTGAAACCAACTGAAGACCTCATCCTTGGTATTCATAAAGAAGATCGAAGTTTTCCTGAAAAAATCATCAATGAATGTCACATAGTATGATGCTCCCTACATAGATTCTATTGACATCTACCCACTCACATCTAAATTTATAAGATCTAAGATCCCCTTCGTGTGAACTTGGCATTATTTCCAAGTGCACACCCTCTGCACACTCCCTATTGCTAAACACTAAACTTTGGAAGACTTGCAACAATCCCCCTCGAAATCGACAATGATATATAGTGTAGGTGTCCCAACCTCCTATGCCATAGCTCACATAGGCTTTCATTGTCATGTATCAAATATTAAAGAAGCTTACCCTGCAACCTGTATAAAGTGCTCTCTCTAACCCCAACGATATTTTTTGTGTTAGGAATATATTTCTATGGATGTATGAGTACTTTCCCTCTATGAAATGTAACATAAAAACCCATGTCCTCCATAGCTAAGACTGAGAGAAAATTATTCTTCAGTCCTGGTACGTAAAGCACATCTAGGGAATCCGACGAACCTCTTGACTCAAGTTAGAACATAGTTGTTCCCTCTCCCTTCACTACAAACTTGGCATCATCACCAAGGTCCACCTGAACATCCAAGTCCATCTCTGTTAGACTACTAAATAACTCTAATGCTTCTATCATATGATGAGATGCATCACTGTCCAAGAACCACACACTCATGGTAGCTGTGCTAGTAGAAAGGAAAGAAACTAGTGAGAAATCCTTATCAAACTTTTCTACAAACTCATTTAGTTTCCTCTCTACTGATGTTTTTGTTAGCATCTTTTATTTTCCCTTCGTATTCTATGGACACTGAGATGCATAATGTCCATTCTTATGACATGAGAAACACTCGATTTTACTCAAGTCCTTCTTCCCTGGATGAAAATATCATCCATCATTGTTACCCTTCTTGTTAGAACTCTTTCCTTTGCCTTTCTTTGTCTTACTAACAAGGGACAAGTTATCATCACTACTTCCCTGCTTGTTGCTCTTAGAATCCTCCTGAGTATCTTCCTAGATGCAATCATCCCAAAGTCTCTGCCAATACACGAGATGTTCCCGGCTGCAAACTCCATTGACAAATGGCTCCCAAGCCTTGGGAAGACCATTAAATTCCACATTCACGAGCTCTACGTTATCCATTTTATCCCGTATGACTACAAGTTGATCATGTACCTAAGTGATCCTCATGAAATAGCTGATAACATTGTCATATCTAGACATCTGCATAGATCTTAGTTTCTTTCTTAAGACCATCTTCCAAGGCGTCAAACATATCTTTGGTCATCTTCTTCTCAAATAAGTGATGAATTAGATGATCCTTCATTTCATCCAAGATTATCCTCTCAACTTTGATATCCTTCTTCTCATGAGATTCCAAAGCTACTAGATATGTCGGTGGAACAACTACTTTGTCCACTAACTAATAAAGATCATACTCCTTCAATGCCAAAGTCACTCTTTCTTTCCAATATAGGAATTTGGATGCTCCATTCAATCTATCTTCAACTCTCAGACTTGTTGATGCCATTCCTCAGACCTGATAAACTGCCCTGGAAATAACTTGCTGCTAAAACTGCCCCTGTACTAACTTGTATGCACCTGTCACCACTGAAACTCACATATGTATGCAAATTTCTTTATTAAAACCCACATATGTACACAAATTTCCTTACTGAAACCCACATATGTACACGCTTGTGCTTACTACAACCCACATATACGCGACTGTCTCAAAAGAAACCCATGTATATACACGATTGTTCCTTATGCAACCTGTGTACAACTCCGTACAACTGCAAAACCCTAGCTCTGCCTAAGCACTATTGTTTCCATAAAATCCAACACTTGATTCCTTCCTGTTGGTTATGGATCTACTAAGATCTCCTTGTAGATTTGATAGATCTGCTATCATGCTATGGATCTGAGATCTGGATTCCTCTTAGAGTGACTACTTTGATACCATGTTGAAGTCCCTTACTCTGACACCTATGTATCTTGTTATCTAGTGATTTCCTTGATGTAAATCAAATAACAACTAACAAAACACCATACATTGTTGGAATATTCAACTCAAATAAAGATAGAAAAACAATACTGGAAATCAAAAATATCAACCATAATACACAAATATACTCTTCCCATAAACTAAGCTTATCATTCAAATAACTTCAAATCTTACAAGGGCTCCCATACCTGGGAAAATGGCCCACAAAGAAATACATAAAACAATATACAATACCTGCAAACCCTAGAAATCTCTTGCATTGTTGTACAATCTTGTACTTTCACCCTTCCTGAGATGTACGTGACTTCCCTTAAGCAAACCCACGTATACACACATGTCTCCACTGAGACCTGTGTACACGCATTGAAAGACTATATGAAACTCCATACGAAGTGATCTTGTTGCTATTGATTCAATCAAATGAAACCCACTTGTGACTGCCTTTGTTCTGTCTTCTCCCTAACCCAATCTCTAGATGGAAGTCCTTCTCCACCTCTGCAACATCTCCTTGAATCACAGTCCTTCGTGATCCAACTCTCTCTGTATAACCTATATATTCTCCTTCAACTTAGACTTGCTTTTATAAGATTGAGTTATAACCTAACCCTAATATCCAAAGTGATTGATGGTTGAGATTACTTCTCACCTCACTTGAGATCAATGTCTATTATTTAATTCACTAATGATAATTAAATCATTTATTTAAATAAAATTCAACTCACTAATAAAAGAACTTTATTTTAATAATTCCTTTATTTTAACATCAACACAAAGAGCATATCCAAAGGTGTATTACCTCACATATTGTCCTAATAAAAAAAAAATGACAAAACATGCTATTGGGCTGAAAATAAAAAGTAGATATTGAAATGCCTTGAGCGGGCTTTAGTACTCAGGTTCACCTTCATTGTCGAGTCTTGATTTTCCAATGCCACATAGTCAGTATTGTTGTCATTGATCCAAGAGGAAGATTCAAAAGAGGTAAAAAATTGATCCAGAGGAGCTCTAAATCAATGTATAGGATGAGTAGTAGCATGGTCCACAAAGGTTCCAAGTATGTTATAGGAGGCAAAATCCACAGAGGTGTCCACAACTAGGTAGATGAGGAACCATGAACATTGGAGGGTGATTGAGGTGGGCCAACATGTGCTCTACCAGATACTATAGTGACACTATAGTGGAGTCCATCTCCTCATATTTTCCCCTATAGATGGTTATGAATGCATGAGTTTCCACCTGGGCACATTCTCTCAAATCAAGTATGTGGTCCCTAGTCTCAATTTCACATTGGTCTTGTACCCTCTTATTCTCCATAAGCTAGCACTCAAACCATTCCTTCCATTGATTCCATTGCAGGGCTTAAATAAGTGAAATTGCCATGAATTTTTTCCACATCCCTCTCACATTGCTTCAATACATTTTTCATGTATTTTAGGTCACATAGGATGCAACAACAATTGCGATAGTGGCAGCGTGGCATGGATTTACCTTCAGAGAAAATCAAATCATCCAAGACTAGGGAGAGCATAGTTGGAGAAACTTCCAACTTTTTCCATTGCATGCCAAAAATAACCACTTCATCAGATAATACTTGTATTAATCCACATTCAGGGAAATCAATCACACACATAGGATTAACATCTCACCATCGTACAATTCATAATTACACAAGAGTGTGGGGAATATGTAAGGTATGTGGTAATGTGAGGCTCATGCTTGAATTCCTTCTTGCCACACTTATGAATTATTAGATGTTTTGTGTGAGTGATCACCAACCTTATTGATAGAGACACCTCATGGTAAGGGTCATGTGGTGGTTGATATGAAGAACCCCTTTTTTACACTCTAAAACCCTGAATGAATATGAACCTTTGCATTTTCTTTCCTATCTGCTCCAAAGTTGAGATTGAGAAGAACATGATTTATTTCTATTAGTTTGAATTCCTACCCCACATGCATATCTCTTTAACATATTCAGGCGAGAGAGAGACTAGTTGGGAGAATTATGTTAGAATACAAGGCTTACAAGTGATAAAGTTATTGTAGTGACTTAAGCTAAAATATAGGTTTTTTTGTTATTATTACTTTTTAGTGTTTTGGACAATATCACCTCTCAAACTCTATATAAGAGAGGTGAATCCCATTGTAGTTGTGTTAAGTAATTACTTAATACAATATTATGTTATCATGTGTATCTCCATATCAACCTTATCTAGGGTTTTGACACTTAGTGATCTATCTTATTTTCGTGATATGGTATCATCGTGGGGAGATCTTAGTGACCAAGTTTGAGATGTTGTTTGAAACGTGTAGAGGATCGAAATTCCATTCGCAAGAATGAAGTTGATGCCTAGCCTCCATTAGAGCTACTATATCAATTATGGATCTACATAGTTGTTGTCATTTATCAAGTCGAGGATTCTATGCTTTGATAGTCGTTGCATGTGAAGAGACATTGCCAAAGAAGACTTTCCAATGGTATATGTCTTATTCAGACTGGAAATTAAAGGAGTCCTCACCTATGAAAGGTTGAATCCAATAGCAAAGTTAAAAAAACACAAAATCATTGTTTTTTTAATTAAAAGCTTAGCCACCATATGTAAGTTGACTAGTGGCCAAGGAAACGTTTCCCACCATACAATTGACCTACAACCATCACCAACCTTCCATATAGACCGTTGTACATAAACCATCAAGTTTTAATTGTTGATGTATTTTCTTCATTATTGTATCTTCTTGAACAAAACAGCTTGTTGTTTGTTTCCATAAGAGTTTACATTGAATTTTCAGAATCAAAACTCTAGAAAAATTAATACCCAGAATTTCCATACTTGAAAATTGAAAATTTAGATGCAATTAATGAACAAAAACTTGTGTGGAATATTAAAAGGGACTAAGACACCACTTACAGATCCAAATAAATTAATGGAATGGAAGCACATAGATGATAAAGCCAAAGTTATTCTTAGCCTTGCTCTCTTAGATTTTTTTTTGAGTGGCGGAATCAACAACTAGTCGGGCACGTACTCGCGTGACACAAGGTTGTGTTAACTGAATGCTACCACTATAACCTACATGCATGCCAACGTGGCCCCTCACATGTCACACAAGGTTAGTCGAGGGTTTCGAACTGGTGACTTCACATAACATAGTTCCTTAACAGTACACTCCATCACCGATTGTTCTACACCCCAGGGGATGCTCTCTTAGACTTTGAGTTGCATCATATATATCTGAAAAAATCATCCAAAGAAATTTGGGATAATTGGAATAAGTTATTTGAAGAAAAAACAATGAATTCAAAGTTTTCTCTAAAGCTTTGGTTATTCAAATTCAAGATGTTTGCCGAAGTCACAATTTTTAACCACATAAACAATCTAAAATCTCTCATTATACAACTAGATGAAGTCAAATATATGGTAGATGAAGAGGATGACAAAGCCATTTTGTTAAACAATTTGCTTTCTAAATACAACAATGTCCTCTTTACTCTTAGTTAGATGTCTTCACACACTCTAGAAGACATAATTTCATCTCTCTTAGCTAAGGAAAAGAGAGTGATTGCAAAAGATTCTTAGCCAAAAACAACCCTATACTCAAAGAAAAGGATGGGAAAGACAATGACATGTAAGAGTGAGATTGAGTGTTATTGCCATTGAAAAACATATCATACAACAATTAATTGCAAAACCTGTGCCAACGACCTTCTCAAAGGAAAGATTAAATAATCAACAAATGTAGCCATTGTTGGAGATCCACCAAATATTGACAATAGTGATGACCTTGTTGAAGCACTGGCATTTTTTGCATGAAGAGGCCTGCACTTTGAATACATGGAGTGATGTAGTGGAGGATAGATCTGTATTCTATAGTTTCAAATTCTTGTGGATCAGAGAGACTATATCTCATTGGGGTTATGAGACATGCATGTGGGGATTTTTGTTCTATAGTTCAAGGGAGATTCATGATTTGAAAGTTCGTTATCATACCTTTATGAGGGTTACGAGACATTTCATGTGCAAATGGTGTCCAATGATGCTAAGAATTTTGATTACCATTTGGAGAATATTCCTTTTGGAGGAATATGAAGCAACTTGAAGGAGTCTTAGTAGTTCAAGCCTTATTTTCAAAGACAAAGTGTCTGAAGAATGATTGAATTTGTAGTTTTTAGTAAATGTGTTTGCAGTCAGAGTGTGTTTTCTTTGGGTGAGTTTTTTTTTAGTATTGTAATCCTTAAGAGAGGTTGTTACAATATAAGGATTACATTTGTAATAAAGTCACCATAGTGACTTAAGCCAAAAGTTAGGTTTTTTAGTTATTATTAGTTTTTAGGTTTATGGACAAATATCACCTCTCAAACTCTATATAATAGAGGTGATTCCCATTGTAATCATGTGAAATATTTACTTAATATAATATTGTGTTATTGTGTGTATTTCCATAGAATTTCTACAAGGAGAGAACAAAATCTTAGGCTGGGAGGCCATCCACTTCCAATCCACTCTAGCTATGATCCATTCATACATGCACGGTTTCTTAGTTCCGTTCCATTTATGCTACCATTTTTTCCATATACATTTCAAAAGGAAGGGAAAAAAACGTGATATTACAACTCCAAAAAGGCTCATTTGGGGATTCACTATAGCGATTGTGTGATCATCACTGCCACTTTGAAGACCAGAACCATGAACAAAGATAATGTCTATAATTGATAAACATTGATTCCCCTCAGAATCAACAATTATCTATAGTGTAGGTGTCCCAACCTCTTGTGCCATATCTCACATAGGTTGTCACTATCATGTACCAAAGACTGAACATGCTTGCCCTGCAACATGTATAAAGTGTCGTCTCCAACCCCAACAACCATTTTTGTGTTAGGGATAGATTTATATGGATGTATGAGTACTTTCCCTCTATGAAATGTAACTGAAAAACCTTTGTCCTCCATAGCTAAGACTAAGAGAAAATTCTTCTTCAGTCCTGGTACGTAAATCTCATCTTGGGCATCCGATGAATCTCCTAAATAAAGCTAGAACATAGGTGTTCCCTCTACCTTCACTGCATACTTGGCATCATCACCAAGATCCACCTGAACATCTAAGTCCCTCTCTGTTAGACTACTAAATAACTCCCATTCTTCTAAAATATGATGAGATGCACCACTTTCCAAGAACCACGCACTCCTGGTAGCTATGTTGGTAGAAAGGAAAGAAACTAGTGAGAAATCCTTCTCAAACTTTGCTACAAACTCATTTAGTTGTGTCTCTATTGATGTTGTTGTTTGCATCTTTTATTTTCTCTTCGTATTCTATGGACACTAAGATGCATAATGTCCATTCTTATGACATGAGAAACACTTGATTTTACTCAAGTCCTTCTTCCCTAGATGCAAAGATCATCCATCATTGTTACCCTTCTTGTTAGAACTCTTTCCTTTTACCTTCTTTGTGTTACTAACAAGGGCCAAGTTCTCATCACAACTTCCCTACTTGTTGCTTTTAGAATTATCCTGAGTCGCTTCCTGGATGAAATCATCCCAAAGTCTCTGCAAATATAGGAGATGTTCTCGAGGGAAAACTCCCTTGAAAAAGGGATGTCAAGCCTTGGGAAGACCATTCAATGCCACATTCACGAGCTCTATGTCATCTATTTTCTCCCCTATGACTGCAAGTTGATCATGTACCTAAGTGATCCTCATGAAATAGTTGATAACATTGTCATATCTAGATATATGCACAGATTTGAGTTTATTTCTTAATACCATCTTCCTATTCATGTTAGTGCTATGGAATAAACCTACCAAGGTGTCAAACATATCTTTGGTCATCTTCTTCTCAGATAAGTGAGGAATTAGATTATCCTTCATTACATCCAAGATGACCCTCTCAGCTTTGATCTCCTTCTTCTCATGAGCTACCAAAGATACCAGATATGTTAGTGGAACAACTAATTTGTCCACTAACTCCTAAAGGTCATACTCCTTCAACGCCAAAGTCACTCTTAATTTCCAAGATAGGAAGTTGGATGCTCCATCCAATCTATCTTCAACTCTCAGACTTGTTGATGCCATTCCTCAGACTTGATAAACTGCCTTGGAAATAACATGTTGTTGAAATTTCCCCTGTACTGACTTGTACAAACTTGTATGCACCTGTCACCATTGAAACTCACGTATGTACATGAATTTCTTTATTTAAATCCACATATGTACATGACTTTCCTTACTGAAACCTGCATATGTACGCACCTATGCTTACTGCAACCCGTGTATATGCGACTGTCTCCAAAGAAACTCATGTATGTATGTGACTGTTCCTTGTGCAAACTGCATACAACTTCGTACAACTGCAAAACCCCAGCTCTTCTTAAGTATTGTTGTTTCCCTAAAATCCAACCCTTGATTCCTGCCTGCTGGTTATGGAATTGCTAAGATATCCTTGCAGATTTGATAGATCTATTATCATTCTATGGATCTGAGATCTAGATTCCTCTCAGAGTGACTTCTTTTATACCATGTTGAAGTCCCTTACTCTGACACCTAGGTATCTTGTTATGTAATGATTTCCTTGACGTAAATCAAATTAGCAGCTCACAAAACAACATACATTGTTGGAATACTCAACTCGAATAAAGATAGCAAAAACAATACTTGAAACCAAAAATATCAACCATAATACACAAAGATATTCTTCCCATTAACTAAGCTTATCATTCAAATAAATTCAAAGCTTACAAGGGCTCCCATACCTAGGAAAATGGCCCACAAAGAAATACATAAAACAATATAAAATACCTGCAAACCCTAGAAATCTCCTGCACTATTGTACAACCTTGTAGTTTCACCCTTCCTGAGGTGTATGTGACTTCCCTTAAGCAAACCCACGTATACGCACCTATCTCCATTGAGACCTGTGTACACACAATGAAATAATGTACGAAATTTCATACAGAGTAATATTGTTGTTGTGGCTTCAATCAACTAAAACCCACTTGTGATTGCCTTTGTTCTGTCTTCTTCCTGACATGATCTCTAGATGTAAGTCCTTCTCCACCTCTCCAAGATCTCCTTGAATCATAGTCCTTCATGATCCAACTCTCTCTATATCAACTATGTCTTCTCCTTCACCTTAGACTTGTTTTTATAAGATTGAGTTATAAACTAACCCTAATCTCCAAAGTGATTGATGGTTGAGATTACTTCTCACCTCACTTGAGATCAATGCCTATTATTTAATTCACTAATTCTAATTAAAAAATTTCTTTAAATAAAACTCAACTCACTAAAAAAACACTTTACTTTAATAATTCCTTTAATTAAAGTAAAGTCTCAAGGTAGAAGGATTTGAATTAATTTCACGCATATAAACACTTAGACCCATGTGGAAATACCCGTCTGGTGCTACCAACATCAGCACATAGAGCATATCCAAAGGTGTATTACCTCACATATTGGCCTAATAATAAACAAAATCACAAAACATGCTATTGGGATGAAACTAAAAATTAGATTTTGAAATGTCTTGAGCGGGCTTCAGTACTCAGGTTCACCTTCATTGTCGAGTCTTGATTTTCCAATGCCACATAGTCAGCATTGTTGTCATTGATCTCAGAGGAAGATTCAACAGAGGTAGCAAAGTGATCTAGAGGATCTCCAAAACAATGTATAAGATGAGTAGTAGCATGGTCCACAAAGGTTCCAAGTATGCTATAGGAGGAAAAATCCACAGAGGTGTCCACAACTAGGTAGATGAGGAACCATGAGCATTGGAGGGAGATTGAGGTGGGCCACCATGTGCTCTACCAGAGACTATAGTGGAGTCCATCTCCTCCTATTTCCTTTATATATGGTTATGAATGCATGAGTTCCCACCCGAGAACTTTCTCTCAAGCCGAGTATGTGGTCCTTAGTCTCAATTTCACATTGGTATTCTACCCTCTTATTCTCCATAAGCTAGCACTCAAACCATTCCTTCCATTGATTCCATTTCATGGCTTAAATAAGTGACATTTCCATGCATTTTTTCCACATCCCTCTCACATTGCTTCAATCCATTTTGCATGTATTTCAGGTCACATAGGATGCAACAACAATTGCGATAGTGGTAGTGTGGCATGGATTTACCTTCAGAGGAAATCAAATCATCCAAGACTAGGGAGAGCATAGTTGGAGAAACTTCCAAATTTTTCCATTGCATGCCAAAAATAACCATTGCATCAAATAATACTTGTATTAATCCAGATTCAGGGAAATCCATCACACACATAGGATTAACCTTTTACCATCGTACAATTCATAATTACATAAGAGTGTGGGGAATATGTAAGGTATGTGGTAATGCGAGGCTCATGCTTGAAGTCCTTCTTGCCACACTTATGCATTATTAGATGTGTTGTGTGAAGGATCACCAACCTTATTGATAGGGACACCTCATGGTAAGGGTCACGTGGTGGTTGATATGAAGAACCCCTTTTTTACACTCTAAAACCCTGAATGAATATCAACCCTTGCATTTTCTTGCCTATCTACTCCAAAGTTGAGATTGAGAAGAACATGATTGAATTCTATTAGTTTGAATTCCCACCCCACATGCATAGCTCTTTAACATATTCAGGAGAGAGAGAGAGAGAGAGAGAGACTAGTTGGGAGAATTATGTTAGAATAATAGGCTTACATGTGATGAAGTTATTGTAGTGACTTGAGCTAAAATATAGGTTTTTTTGTTATTATTAGTTTTTAGTGTTTTGGACAATACCACCTCTCGAACTCTATATAAGAGAGGTGAATCCAATTGTAGTTGTGTGAAGTAATTAATTAATACACTATTATGTTATCATGTGTATCTCCATCTCAACCTTACCTAGGGTTTTGACACATAGTGATCTATCTTATTTTTGTAATATGGTATCATTGTCGGGAGATCTAAGTGACCCAAGTTGAGAAGTTGTTTGAAATGTGTAGAGGTTCGAAACTACATTCGCAAGAATGAAGTCTATGCCTAGCCTCCATTAGAGCTACTATATCAATTATAGAGCTACATAGTTGTCGTCTTTTATCAAGTCAAGGGTTCTATGCTTTGATATTCATTGTATGTGAATAGACATTGCCAAAGCAGACTTTCCAATGGTCTATGTGGTATTCAGACCACAAATTAAAGGATTCCTCACCTATGAAAGGTTGAATCCAATAAAAAAGTTAAAAAAAAAACACAAAATCATTATTTTTTTTAATTAAAAGCTTAGCCACCATATGTAAGTTGACTATCTGCCAAGGAAAAGTTTCCCACGATACAATTGACGTAAAACCATCACCAACCTTCCATATAGACCATTGTACATCAACCATCAAGTGTTAATTGTTGATGTATTTTCTTCATTATTGTATATTCTTGAACACAAAATCTCGTTGTTTGTTTCCATAAGTTTTTACATTGAATTTTCAGAATCAAAACTCTAGAAAAATTAATACCTAGAATTTCCATGCCTAAAAATTGAAAATTTAGATGCAATTTATGAACAAAAAATTTCGTGGAATATTAAAAGGGACTAAGCAACCACTTATAGATCCAAATAAATTATTGGAATGGAAGCGCAGACATGATAAATCCAAAGCTATTATTGGCCTTGCTCTCTTAGATTTTTTTTTTAGTGGAAGAATCAACAACTAGTCGGGAACATACTCGTGTGACACAAGGTCATGTTATCTAAATGTTACCACTATAACCTCCAGGCATGCCAACACAACCCCTCACATGGAACACAAGGCTAGTCAAGGGTTTCAAACTGGTGACTTCACATAACAGTGTGCCTTAACAATACACTCCATCACCGACTGTTCTACACCCCGGGGGATGCTCTCTTAGACTTTGAGTTGCATCATATACATCTGAAAAAAGCATCCAAAGAAATTTGGGATAATTTGAATAAGCTTGTTGAAGCAAAAAAAATGAATGCAAAGTTTTCTCTAAATCTTTAGTTATTCAAATTCAACATATTTGTCGAAGTCACAATTTTTAACAACATAAACAATCTAAAATCTCTGATTATACAACTAGATGAAGTCAAAGCTATGGCAGAGGAAGAGGATGGCAAAGCCATTTTGTTAAACAATTTGCTTTCTCAATACAAAAATGTCCTCTTTAGTCTCAGTCAGATGTCTTCACACACTCTAGAAGACATGATTTCATCTCTCTTAGCTAATGAAAAGAGAGTGAATGCAAGAGATTCTTAGCAAAAAACAACACTATACTCAAAGAAAAGGATGGGAAAGACGGTGACATGTAAGAGTAGGATTGAGTGTTACTACCATTGAAAAACATGTCATACAACAATTAGTTGCAAAACCCATGCCAATGACCTTCTCAAAGGAAAGATTAAATAATCAACAAATGTAGCCATTGTTGGAGATCCACCAAATACTGACGACAATGACGACCCTACTGAAATACTAGAATTTTTTGCATGAAGAGGCCCGCACTTTGAAGACATGGAGTGATGTAGTGGAGGAGAGATACCTATTCTATAGTTTGAAATGCTTGTGGATCATAAAGACTATATCTCAATGGGGTTATGTGCACGTGGGGATTGTTGTTCTATAGTTCAGGGGAGATTCATGATTTGGAAGTTCGTTATCATACCTTTATGAGAGTTACGAGACATTTCATATGCAAATGGTGTCCAATGATGCTTAGAATTTTCATTACCATTTGGAGAATATGCCTTTTGGAGGAATATGAAGCAACTTGAAGGAATCTTAATGGTTCAAGCCTTATTTTCAAAGACGAAGTAAATCTGTTTGCAGTCAGAGTGTGTTTTCTTTCAGTGAGTTTTGTTTTTAGTATTGTAATCCTTAAGAGAGAGTGTTAGAATATAAGGCTTACATGTGTAATAAAGTCACCATAGTGACTTAAGCCAAAAGTTAGGTTTTTAGTTATTATTAGTTTTTAGGGTTATGGACAAATATCACCTCTCAAACTCTATATAAGAGTGGTGATTCCCATTGTAATTGTGTGAAGTATTTACTTAATATAATATTGTGTTATTGTGTGTATTTCCATCTCAACCCTATCTAGGTTTTCGACATTTAATGATCTAGCTTATTTTCATAATAAATTCGATGAAAGAGGGCTCTAATAAGTAGCATAGAATCACCACTCACAATTACCACATTGCATTTAAGAATTGTGAGACCCTACATTTCATTCTTTATTCATTTGGTGCTAGAATTTATACAAGGAGAGAACATAACCTTAAGCTGGGAGGCCATCCACTTCCCATCCACTCTACCTATTCTCCATTCACACATGCACGGTTTCTCAGTTCCGTTCCATTTCTGCTACCATTTTTTCCATATACATTTCAAAAGGAAGGAAAAAAAAATGTGATATTGCAACTCCAAAAAGACTCATTTGGGGCTTCACTATAGCGATTGTGTGATCACCACTGCCACTTTTAATACTAGAACCATGAACGAAGATAATATCTATAATTGATAAACGTTGATGCCACTGCTACAAAGATAAAAATACCATCAAGAGTACAAGATTGAAGAACCACCATAAGCCACAATTGTTGGTGTTTCTAGTATCAAGAATATCAACAAGAATAGAGATAAATTCTCACTGTAAGTCCTTACAATTGACTATTTATCGTTTCCAAATAAACACAAGAATATAGTCGCTTTGAATCATTACTCTGGAAAAAGGTTACAGAGGAAGGAAGAATTGCTTATGTGGTTATTGTGCCTCTGTGGGCGAGAATTATTTTGTAGGTATGTGGGCTATGGATGAAAAGCGCACAAGCATAACATATCCTTTAGGCGTTGTTTAACTGTTCTACGAAATGCCTTTTTTCGCTGGAATTCGACGACATAAATATGCACGAAATCACTATTTTTGGTTGTTTAAAATCCATTTTTTAATGCAGAAATGGATTCAAAATGCTGAAAAACCCATGGGGCACTTGGATTATATAGAAACAATCACTCAAATCTATGGATCTAACAATTTCTCGTCGAATTTCAGGTAAATGTCCCCAAAAAATATCGTTGGAGAAGAGTCATTTTCTAGAACGTTTAGACTATAGCTATCCTTTATCTAAAATGACATTTTTTGGGTGAAGTTCCAGACAAAAAATCCAATAGAAATTTGGGTTCCCTTTAGATAAAAATTTCAAGGACATAGTTCCTCCACACCCAGGGTTGGCTTCTAGATTCACCCAAAAACTCAAAAGATTCATAAACAACTTATAACTATCCCTGCCTTTTTTATATATTTTTTGCTTTAGTGGATTTAGATGAGAATAATGTTTTTTGAGTTGTTTTTGATATAGGATAGACTATACCAAAAAACCACATCTACCCAAGGTCAAACATTGTGAAATCTACATTGAGGCTAGTATGGGCTCTTATCATTATTATTCAAGGAAAACCATGTCCCTTGAAATACCCCACGGTTTATAAGGGTGTAGATTTTTAATCCTGCCAAATGTCTTTAGGTCTTGGGTCGTTGACCTATTTCCTTATGCATGAGGGAGATGATCTCTTAGTTAATCATAAGTAGTTTCGGGTTTTACTCCAAGATCGTTGACCTATTTCCTTATGCATGAGGAAGATGAGCTCTTAACCTATTTCCTTATGCATGAGGAAGATGAGCTCTTAGCTAGTCATAAGTAGTTTTAGGTTTTACTCCAAGATCATAAGACAATTTTAGCCTAGATAGTATCTGGAATAAAACCAAGAAAACCAATGTCCCGTGTGGTCATCGTTGAGGCTACTTTCAATGGGATCGTGTACTTTATAGTAACATCTAGTCCTACTCTCATACATGAGACCAAATACTACTCGAGTTGTAATTTAACCTCTAGTTTAGGTGGAAATTTTGATGGAAAACTTATTCGTAAAGGTTAAAAAGTTTTTTATTTTATTTTATGGAAATAAGAAATATAGTGTTTTTTAAACAAATATCAACCAATGAAATCCAATAATGAAAAAGGGGAAAATATTTCTTCATAATAATTTTGAAAAGTGGATAGATGGAAAAAGGGAAAATATTTCTTCATATTAATTTTGGAAAGTGCATAGTTTGTACATTTAAATTAAGGGTACCATTGATGAGAAGAATATTATCATTGTTTACATAGTATGATATTGGCAATTACATTAATGTGGTACTCATCAATTAATAATTTTTTATTTTTTTTGAGAAATTAGTTTTAGACGAAAGTTGAAAGTTGGTACAGAATAAGATCTTCAATCGATGATTTATGATTTTGTTTAAAATCTCAGTTGAAAATTAGATTTACGAGGAAAAACATCAACATGATTCAGGTTGGAAATTGATGGAATTATTGGGCACTTTTACTTTTAACCTTTAGGATAATTATTTGATGTTTTTTCATAATAAATATTATACAACCTAACAATAAATCCCATTATTGTTTAATTCCCTCCATCAAAAGACTCACTGCATGTGGTCACTATTGAAATTTTGGTATGCTCATTTAACCATAGACAATGTCACGTCATTGTCACCCAACCATAGGCATTCACATATGCCACCCTTGAGAAAACTAACCCTTAGAATAATTCCAACAAACCTACTCCAGAACCAACAGATAAACCCTAGATGTTAACTTCAGCAACAACTCAAGACAAGTAGAGCGCTCCTTCTCCTAGGGTAGAGAACAAGAGAGAGAATCTCCATATCCATAGAACAAGTACCATACACAACTGCAACAACTGCAGTTGCACTACTCTCTCAAACTTGCGCCATACTTAGCAAGAGTATCACCAAGAGTATCACCAATAATGCCAACAAGAGAATCACCAACAATATCACCAAGAGAATCACTTGATAGCGCTAGAGAGAGACCAATACCCAAGAGATTACCATACGCCCTTATTCCTCCTTCCAGCTGCAGTTGTAGCTGCAACTACAACTCTCAACAAGACTTGTGCTCTAACTAGGTGTATAAATGAGATAACACGTCCTCTATTTATATTAATCTATCCAGTGACTTTTCTGGTTGGGTTGACTTGACTTTCTGGTAATTAGATTTTTTGTTTATCTTTTTCCTATGGAGTTGACTTGTATTTTTGGAAGATAATATTATAATATTATTTATTTTGCTATGCCGACTTGTCTTCTAGGGTTTCCACACATCTGTTAATGGTTCACTTTGTTACACATCAACATTACTCGCTTTGGCAAGTGTTGCAAGTGTTGCATGTTGCTCGCAAGTGTCGCATGTTTCTCATAAGTGTCGCAAGTGTCGCATGTTTCTCATAAGTGTCGCAAGTGTCGCATGTTGCTCATAAGTGTCGCAAGTATCAAGCAAAGAATACTGCCATGATGACAACACTAAGGAGACACTTAAAATGCCTCAAACACTTGATTTGAAGAGAGAGGAATGGCTAACTGGAGATAAGAACCTCTTGCCACCTGAAAGGAGCATTTGATTTAAGGTTTTGGGAGAGAGCGCTCCCCTACATCACCCTTAGGAGCGCTGACGCTCCCCTATAAGGTGCTAGGGAGAATTATAGCACCAAAAATCCCTTCTAAGGGAGCGCTATAGATTTTTAGAGCGTTGGCGCCCCCCTTGAGCCTACTAGGGAGCGCTATAGCGCCCTGATGTCCCTTTTGAGGGAGAGTTGTCTAATCTGGGTAGCAGTTGATCTGTTGAGGAGAATAAGGGGAAGATCTTTCGATTTTGGAAGGCAGTTGCATTCGAATTCCTGGTTCAACCATGATCTTAGGAGAAGATCCCTGATCTAAGGAGGGAATTCCTCAACTTACCCTAAAGATACCTCAAGAGGTTAGGCCTCTCTGAACCTATATAAGTAGGCTCTATGATGGTGAAAAGGAGGAAGAATTGGAAGCATGAAACCTATGATCTCATAGGAAACATACAATGAACTGGAGGAAAGTAATTAGTAAAGTTGTTGTCGTCCGGATCGTGGATCTTTTGAGCAAGGGTTAGACAAAGGGGACTTGACGAAGCTGTCGCATTCACATCTACGGTTGTAAGCTACTTCTGTCATTGTTCTCATTAATATGACACGCTTGGCCTGTTTCTTTATAGTTTGTGTTTAATCTCACATGAACTTGTCTCAGATGGATAGATATATTCCAAGCTAATATCAATAGAGTAGGAAGCGGTTGTACTATTGTTTGTCTACAGGGCTCATCGAGGAGAGAAATATTGGAGCTCAACTTAGAGTGTGCAGGGACAAACGTCGGTAAAAGGTACTTCTTTTCTCCTTCCTCCTCATGCATTAGTTTGTATAGATCTGAAAGGAAGTCAGTGTCCACGTTAAGCGTCTTCTGTATTTCCCATCGAGCACTTGACGTGTACCACGTCTTGACACGTCAAGTGCTCGGGGGAAAATACTCTAAATGGATTTTCATCCTTCAGGAATTCGATCTTGAATTTGCGAAGTCCAAAGCCAAAAAGTCCTTGGTGTTTGCGGAGCTTATCTGCGATCTCCCCCATGCTGATGAAGATATCGAACCTAGAGATTCTCTCCCTAAAGAAACTCTTTCCATCATCAACACCTCTGATCCTTGGTACGAAGACATCCTCCTTTATCTCCAAACCCAACGCTTTCAGCCTAACACTTCCTGTGAAGAGCGTCGACGTATTCGCCACCATTCTCGTCGTTATCTTATCGTCGGTGACACCTTGTATCACTGTGGTATTGATACTATCCTTCGATGATGTTTGATTCATGTAGAGGCTGAACACGTTCTAAATGACTGTCACCTTGGAGCCTATGGTGGTCACCTTTCTTGGATGGCCACAGCCCAAAAAATTCTACGTGCCGGCTATTTTTGGCCCTCGATTTTCAAAGATTGTATTGAGGCAGTCAAAAAATGCCCACCCTGCCAAGTTTTTAATAACAAGGCACGCACCCACCCTATTACGCTGCACCCCATTATCGCCATCGGCCCCTTCACCAAGTGGGGTATTGATTTTATGCAATGTAAGCCTACCTCAGTCGGGGGGCACGATTATATAATTGTCGTCGTCGACTACTTTACAAAATGGGTTGAGGCTATGCCTACCTTTCTGAACGATGGTCGTACCGCAACTCTGTTTGTTTTTAACCACATCATAACTTGTTTTGGTGTACCACGCGCCATTGTCACTAATCACGGTGCACACTTTAAGAACCAGATGATGAGTGAATTGCATGTCAAGTTGGGTTTTCTCCATGAAAACTCATCCCCATACTATCCTCAGGCCAACGGACAAGTTGAAGCTATCAACAAGGTCCTCAAAACCATGATTCAATGCATGGTAGGGGCAAATAAGACATCCTGGCATCTACAACTTTTCTCCGCTCTCTGGGCTTACCATACTTCCGTGAAAACCGCAACTGGGTTCACTCCTTTCCAGTTAGTGTATGGCATCGAAGCCGTTTTACCAATCGAGTGTGAGATTCCATCTCTTAAACTTAAAGTAGAAGTCCTACCCCATACTTCTGTCGAGGAAGAACGTTTCTTATATCTGACCAAACTGGATGAAACACGTCGTGACGCCGCTCTCATTAATGAGGCACATCAGAAACGGATAAAAAATCAATACGACAAATCCGTCCATCCTCAGACTTTTGCAGAAGGAGACTTAGTCCTCGTCTACGACCAGGCTCATGACAAACTAGGGACAGTTAAGTTAGAACCTCTGTGGCATGGCCCTTACATTGTGAAATGTGTTCTGCACAGAGGCACCTATGAGTTAGTCGATTATGATGGAATTTACCTAGGAGAGCCCCGGAATGGGCTTTACCTTAAAAAGTATTATGCCTAGATCACCTAGCATGTGTACTTTGTACATTATTGTATTTTAGTTTGGTGTGTCTGTTTCTTTCGCGTGCTCGAGTCTTTACCATTTCCACTCATAACTGTGCCTTGTGTTTTCATGCATAGATGACATCTTCCTTTCCTATCTTTGTCGGGTTTGTGGATGGCGCTAGTCGACACACTCGGAACATTGCTTTGGCAGCATGGGTCATTTACCAATTTGACGAGGTGGTGAGTTCAGGAGGTATTTGCTTAGGACCAACGACTAATAACATGGCAGAATATCATGCCGTCATCGGACTTTTGACCCAAGCCTCCTCCCTAGGTATCTCTCGTATCATTGTTAACCTAGACTCCCAACTCGTGGTCTACCAACTCAACCGTGTCTACGCTATTCGTAATCCTATCCTGCTATGTCTCCACCTACAAGTTTGTCGTCTTGAACGAATGTTTGATTACATCGAATACAGACATATTCCAAGAGAACTCAACAATGTTTCAGATTCGTTAGCTAATTACATCATGGATCGGTATCTCGCCCATAGATAAGGTTTCATGAAGGAAAATAAATTGTACATCACATGTAAATTAAAACACATCACATTAAAGGCATCATCATATACAAATCATTTGGCACTGTAAAAACTCGGAACTGTATATATATACATAGCATGACTGAAAATGTTTTCATTACATCAAAAAAGTATTTGGAAGAGCAAAATCTTGGGTCTTTACACCCATACAACATCGTCTGACAAATCATACAAAATATACAATCACCAGAGAGACTCTAATCTCTCTGCACTGCATTGTGCTCAGAGTAACATATCACTGTGTGCACTACGCGTTTCAGTAGAGAATTAACATTCTCTAGCACCCCCACAGTGTGTCTTTATAGATGTAAAGGCACTTCTCTCCTCCGTAGAGGAGGAATGCCCATCGTGAGGCCTTGAAGGTTTCTTTCAATCTCCCGGAGACCTATCACTGGTGCCCCTGGATCTACTGCAATCGGAGCACCCCCGCGACGTCCTGGTATTGGTATCTCAGTCGGGCGCACTGCTCCCTTGTCTGCATGTTGAAAACAATTCATCCATTAAAAACTCTTCCACATACCCAAATATATATATATATATATATATATATATATATATATATATATATATATATATATATACATTAAAAACTTAAAACAAAAAACTAGACAAGGTGTTGCTTAGTCTCTCACCTGACGCATCCCAATCTTCTCCCGCTGGTAGAATCAAATCCATGCTCCCGCGAAAGTCCACATCGACATATGGGAAGTCTTCTATCCAAAGATATTGGCGTCTCAGCCAAGCGAAGAAGTCACCGGTGAAATGAAACTCTGATTCTGCCACTAGTCTCAGAGAAAGACTAGTCCACCGTTCCATTCGTGGTTCTTCCACTGGTCGTACCGCCAATGCAATCTGAGGCTGCATCTGGGGGATGCGCTCTAAGAAGAATTAGACTAAGAAAGAACCATATCTGAACTGTTTCTGCTCCATCCTACATCGTGAAACCTGTTCTTTCACATTCCGAAGAAACCCTGCGCTCCAGTTAAACAGTGTTGGCTCCAAACATTGTACGCCATAAGCTACCTATGATCTCGACGCCAGATGTGCGCTAGTGCTTCTCGTCACGCTCGTGGTGGCAAACAAAATGGACCGAAGGGGTAACTCTCTGATATCCTTGATAGGAATTCTACCCCCCACCAATCTTGCTCCTGGGACACAATGACGTGCCAGATACACGCCCACTTGCTCAGGAAGCGCCCTCTGTCCAAAAAAAGCTATAGGAACCCCTCTTTTCGAGAGGCCAGTCAAGAAATATACGTCTTCCAACTCGATGGTTAGAAGTTGTGTTCCGATCCGAAATCCTTGCTCCGCGACATCCTACAAGTTGATTATGTACTCAAGCAGAAGGATTTATTTCTTCATCTTTTGCAATTTGAAGAATTTCAGTAGGCCACAAGCTCTCAACGCGGCCCGCGTGAGGACTCCGCAAAGCAGCCAAATCATCGAGCTCATGCTCTCGTTCTTTCCACTCAATCATGGTTGTCGCCGAAATCACCTACAAACAAAAAAAAAACAAAGAATTTCATTATTCAATTTTTCGGCAATTTCTTAAGCAATTTAAAAACTTGAAATCTATTACCCACACTGTCCAAAAAGGACCACACCCTCTTTTTATCACTCAACAATCATCATGCAGCAACAAAACTTTTTAAAATTAACATGATTTTCATAATGGCTGCGTGGGCATATTTTTCAGTTTTTTATGGATTCTTTGACAAAAACGACCCATCTACTCGAGTGTCAAGGCGTTGGTATCTTTGCTATCACCTTCTAAAAACGTTTTTGCGAAAGAATGTCTTTTTCCCATCATTTTTAATAGAGACCGATTTGATCTTTTTTGGAGCGACTTAGGGCTTCATTTTTTAGTTTAAATATTGCTATGAAAATGAATATTGAACCATGTAATTGAAAGAAGGGGAGATGATGATATACCTAGTCCAAACGGTGAGAGAAACGGTCAATCGTAGCTCCGGTATCAAACAAAACAAGATCCACCTTCAAAGTGAGAATCTCCACTGCTACAAATCCTTATGCAAATGAAATGGTAAATGAAGATTTTTCTTGTATTACTATTTATAAATTTCCATTTATTATAAAGTATAGTCATTTGTGGGTTTCTTTAACAATATAATGGCTTCACTAAACCTCTGGATTGCAGTTTTGACACTACAGGTTTCAAAGCAGTTCTGATCGTTTTTTTACCTTGTCACATCCATGAGCATAGTCTTAGTTCATTCTCAAGCTCGAGAATATAAGAACGCACCGGGTAGACTTTTATCTCTTTTTCGGACCCGTATGGACACACGAAAAATGAACCCCCTGGAGTCATCTTTAAACTCTTTTCAGACTCTCTAAATATGAAAATATTGTCGAGTGATCTTGCTTCCTTTCACACTCATTAAAAGGTTCGAAAGGGCGTCTTCCGAGTGGTAGTTTATCTCTTTTTCGGCCTCGTGAGACTAACTATACGAAAAAGGAACTGAGAGAGTTCTCTTTTAAGTGTTTTTCCAGACTCTATAATCATGAAAAACCTTCGAGTTTTCTGTCTTTGGACTCGCTAAAATAAACATCGACAGACCCATGTGGGACCGAACCCTTACTTATTCCAGTTCGTTAAACAAAGGAAGAGGAACTTACCGAAGGTGAGTTATATCGAGCATGTGTTACCCTCCTCGAGCTCGTTAAATTAAAAAAGAGGTACTCGTCTATCTGGATGGGGGAAAATTTGAAAGAAGCAAGCCAAGCAGTCTCTTGAGAACATTACCAAGTAATTCTTAGAGTCACCCTTGAACATGGTACTTTGTCTTTTGCACGCATTTTAATCCGCCGAACCTCTGCACTGAGCCAATCCTTTGAGTTTCTTTCACTCCTTTGGGTCTCCTGACGTAAGTCACAGTATCCACTGCATCATCAAGTCTTGGTCCATGACATGTTTTTGCTTTCGTGCCTCAGTGTTCAAGGGAAGTATCCGCCTCGAGAGTCAGCCATCACAAATATCTTGTCTCAATACCCGTGTCAGTCCATGTTCATTTGATCGACCAATTACATCTCTGTGTCTGTTTTGTGTCGTTGATGAGGGATACATCAAGGCCCTCCTTCGACGAGCCTATTCCTGTCGACTTCAACACATTATCTAGGAACTAGACTTAGAAACCAGTTAGTACTTTGGGACCTGCATGCCTCAATGGCAGGCCTCCTCATGTCCGACAGTGGGTTTACATCACTGATCTTTGATCGGATGATTCCACGGATGTTTGACTCCAGCTCATCCATTCACATTCATTGGAATGTACTAGGGTACCTTGGGAATCATTGACATTAATGGTGATCTCCCTCGCACTTGTTAACGGTTTACATCATTGACCGGTAATCAAGTGGTTTCTGCCATGTTCGACATCAGGACATCTATTTCACATGGTTAGATTCGTACTACATCGGGATTGGTAAGAAGACCCTGGGTTGAATGATCACTTTGATATGTACTTTGCCCAGGTTGCGAAGGAGTTTCTCTTAAACAATGACACATATACTATTACATAGATCCACTTTGTATTGGTCGTGGCTATGTCTTGTCATCTCGTAGATCCACTGTGTATTCTTCATGGCCACGATCAATTCAGGTCATCAGAGTATAGATCCACATTGTATCCTCGGTGGCTATACCTTTTATCAATACAATTATGGATCTGCAGTGTATTTTATGGCGGCCATATCTTGCAAGTCTTGATCACCCAAGCATAGGTATGCCTGCCTTGGGTTTGAAACATGTCATGATATTTGTTGGATGTTTGTGTGCAGCTTCTGTCAGGTTCTCCGATTCTATACCCTTGCTTGAAAATCTACAAAGAATTTCAGTTATCAGTTCTCATCTTCTAACTTCATACTTTGGGGGGCAATCTGTTACACATCAACATTACTCTCTTTGACAAGTGTCGCATGTTGCTCACAAGTGTCGCATGTTTCTCACAAGTGTCGCATGTTGCTCATAAGTGTCGCAAGTGTCACATGTTGCTCGCAAGTGTCGCATGTTTCTCATAAGTGTCGCAAGTATCAAGCAAAGCATACTACCATGATGACGACACTAAGGAGACACTTAAAATGCCTCAAACACTTGATTTGAAGAGAGAGGAATGGCTAACTAGAGATAATAACCTCTTGCCACCTGAAAGGAGCATTTGATTTAAGGTTTTGGAAGAGAGCGCTCCCCTACATCACCCTTAGGAGTTTTGGCACTCCCCTATAAGGTGTTAGGGAGCGTTATAGCACCAAAAATCCCTTCTAAGGGAGAACTATAGATTTTTAGAGCGCTGGCGCCCCCCTTGAGCCTACTAGGGAGCGCTATAGAGCCCTGATGCCCCTTTTGAGGGAGCGTTTTCTAATCTGGGCAACAATTGATCTGTTGAGGAGAATAAAGGGAAGATCTTTCGAGTTTGGAAGGCAGTTGCATTTGAATTCCTGGTTCAACCATGATCTTAGGAGAAGATCCCTGATCTAAGGAGGGAATTCCTCAACTTACCCTAAAGATATCTCAAGAGGTTAGGCCTCTCTGAATCTATATAAGAAGGCTCTATGATGGTGAAAAGGAGGAAGAATTGGAATCATGAAACCTATGATCTCATAGGAAACATACAGTGAACTGGAGGAAAGTAATCAGTAAAGTTGTTGTCGTCCGGATCGTGGATCTTTTGAGCAAGGGTTAGACAAAGGGGACTTGACGAAGCTGTCGCATTCACATCTACGGTTGTAACCTACTTCTGTCATTGTTCTCATTAATATGACACGCTTGGCCTATTTATTTCTAGTTTGTGTTTAATCTCACATGAATTTGTCTCATATGGATAGATCTATTCCAAGCTAATATCAATAGAGTAGGAAGCGGTTGTACTATTGTTTGTCTACAGGGCTCATCGAGGAGAGAAAGATTGGAGCTCAACTCAGAGCATGCAGGGACAAACGCCGGTAAAAGGTACTTCTTTTCTCCTTCCTCCTCGTGCATTAGTTTGTATAGATCCGAAAAGAAGTCAGTGTCCACGTTAAGCGTCTTTTTTCTTAAGAGTTAAGAGTCTATATCTCAAGAGGAGATCTACTTGTCCGCAGGGAGATTTTCCTTCAACACACTTGCTTCCAGAATATTATGTTCTAAGTCATAGGTTACATGTGGAGGTCAATACCTCCTGCAACTACCAAAAAACCAACACTCCCTCTTAGCTAGGGAGGTATTAACTAAGATTTTCTTCATGTAGTGGTCTCAAACACATCCATCCATCCCACATGGCATGGGAAAGACTCACATTGTCTTGCATACCAGTCTACAGGTAGCATCACCATAGCCACATAGACTATCATATGATCAAACAAATCAAGTGTCACCATCATAGTCACACATTAGCCATCTAGTTGGAAAACACCTCTAACACTATTGGTTGGACCTCCAGCTAGTAACCTTCGATGCTACTGATCGACACTCTAGCTAGGAATCATTTTCGACACTAGAGGTCAGCATCTAGTTCATACATAATTAGTAACTCATCATCTCACATAGAATCTGACTCAAAAATTTAACACTTCCTCTTAACGAGGAAGGTATTCCTCTTGGCACGATCATCATAACTGCTTCTGCGCTTCTGCACACCTTGGCCATTGTCTTGATGAATTTCACGAATCCGTACATCATAAGAAGTTATGCACTTTCACTAGAGTAGTGTACCAGCCTTTGTTGGAGTAGCATACCAACCTACGCTGGGGTAGCATATTAGCCTGCATTGGAGTAGCATACCAACCTGTGATGGGGTATCATACCAGCCTGCATTGGAGTAGCATACCAACCTGCAACCAACGTTGGGGTAGCATACCAGCCTGCATTGAAGTAGCATACTAACCTATGTTGAGGTAGCATATCATCCTGCATTGGAGTAGCATACCAGCCTGTGTTGGGGTAGCATACCAACCTGCGTTGGGGTAACATACCAGTGTGCATTGGAGTAGCATACCAACTAGCGTTAGGGTAGCTCCCACTACTGGGGATCACATCGCTTACCTCTATTGGGGAATACATCAATTCTCACTACTGGATAAAAAACATTTGGACCACTCCAAGCTTGTCCCTAAAAGAGGCTTGGTCAACATATCTTCTACATGTTCGTCAGTAGCAATATACTGGAGCAAGTGTCTCGTCATATCCTTCTCCCTCTTGCTGGGAGAATCCGATGGACACAAATCAGGCATTGTACATCTCTAGGATATTTATCTGCAACATGCTTAATATTGTAGATCAACTTGGAAATCACCACTGACTTCCCTTCTGATCTCAGAACCAAGGAAAAAATATATATCCCAGTGCTTCTGACTGGCTTCCTCCTCGGTCATTGTAGAAAAGTCTACTAAAGAAAGGGAATCTTCCCATAAGATCTCATATCTCCTCGAAGCCTCTGAAGCTTCGATCTAGCCTTCTCAACCCATGGCATCTATCTGTCAGTTCCTAAAAAAGTCTCTCTCTTCCATCTGAATCTGAAAGTCTCTAAGTCTCCATTCTCCCTCTGAAGCTTGACTCCCTCTGAGTCTGTATAATCTTTGGAGCCATCTTCTCCTCATGATATGGCTCATCAATGTTTCATCCTACAAAGTTTCATGGGACCACGCTGGTCTCTTCTTGGTTACTGCAATGATTTTGGGTTGGCCCTTTTGGCTCTACTAACACTTCCTGATGATATGAAGAGTGATCAACTGTACTAGAGGAATTTTTTCGGTCATATTTGGAGCCTTCTGCTCCTTACAATCAATCTCCATATGAGATATACTATGTATGTCACAAAAGTACCCTTCTTAATTTTCTTCTTCTTCGGTACATGGATGTATACGGTCGTATATACAACTTCTTATCTGAATAGTTTGCTCCATGTCTCAAACTAGAGACCATCTAATATGTTTTCTCCTGCAACTTTCACTATAGCTTCCCCCAGAGTTATCACCTGTGACCTACCCGAAACAAGGACAACAAAGGGAAAAACAATAGACAAGAATAATACTCTTATAATAATAAAAACAAGAATGAGAACAATAATCACAATAGCTCCTTCTCATAGCTATTGCTTGCGACCTGCCAGGAACAAGAACCAAAATAAAAATACAATAATAAGAAATAGGAACAACACTCTTCTAGTGTTGTGATCAATCATTCCTCCACGGTAACCTGCCTGGAACAAGAAAACAAGAACACAAAGTATAATAGCATTTTCATAAGAACATATCTATGTCAACAAGAATAAAAATGAAATATCATGGTAATCATCATATTATTACCAAGGTGACATGCCTGGAAGAAAAACAAGAAGTATCTCCTATAGGATATGTTAGTCCATCTTGCGACCAAGTACAATAAGCATTTATATGAATAGTACTCACATGCTACCAAGTATTCATTGTATCTAGTAGTAATAGAACCTTTCAAGGAGTGTTGTCACAACTAGTAATGTAGCAATTATCAAACTAGATATGTGCAAATTGGAATCTTATTAATATAATCAATCAAACCTTGAACATGGAGTATTATCTTCAAGAACGAGTGTTGTTTATTTTCTTTCGAGTCTCCTTCACTCAAGATGAAAAGTATTCTCATCAACATGTTCCATGTACTTAAGACACCATTCTCTCTTGATAGAAATCTGAGTTAGAGAATATAATGCAAATAAACTCTAAAATCTCAACCTTAATCAATCTAATACTTTGACTAGAGTCAACTTATAAATTTAAATTTGAACATAGGTTACTATAACTTCAATAGATCAAAATACAACTAGATGTTCATAAGATTACAATAATTCCATAACAACTAGAGGCATATGAAAACAATCAAACCTGGAATGTGTTGTTCCTCTGAATGTGTTGGGTCTGATATCCCTATGGATCTACAATTGTAAGAGATCCCTTCTCCTGCAATCACACTCAAAATAGTGATACAGTCTAAATATATATAAGTACATACCTCGAGCAACATCAACAGGTAGTGGCACCATCCGGCAACAACGACAAGCAATGACGAACCTTAAAAATTCAAAGGTGCTCCAACTTGTAATCTAAAGGTAGTTGGAGATGTACTAGGGTAAGGCGCACTAGGAGAACCAAAAATTAGTCCCAACACTTCACAAAAAATTTCACTGCAAATGGTGTTGCAACTGGCACTGCAACTGACACTGTAATTGGTGCTGCAACTAACACTGCAAGTGGTGCTACAACTTGCATGAAGCAATTTCCATGAAGGAACTAGCACTGCAACTGCAACTGACACTGCATACCCAGGATTTTATGAGGAAACCCTAATTTCTCAACTTCAGAAATTTGCATATTTTATCTGGGGAAGAGATGCACCCTACTTAGGTGACCTTCTTAGTGATTTAAGTAAGTGCTCAATGAGCTTGACAATGGGGGGAACTGAGGATCTTCCTTCCAGCGGTTAGACTGTTATGAAGGAAACCATCTCTGATCCCATGTTGAAATTTTGGTATGCTCATTTAACCATAGACAATGTCACATCATTGTCACCAAACCATAAGCATTCACATATGCCACCCCCAAGCACACTAACCCTTACTTAGAATAATTTTGGCAAGCCTACTCCAGAACCAAGAGATAAACCCTAGCTGCTAACTGCAACAAAAACTCAAGACAAGTAGAGCGCTCCTTCTCCTAGGGTAGCGCACAAGAGAGAGAGTCTCCATATCCACAAAACAAGTACCATGCACAATTGCAGCAACTGCAGCTGCACTACTCTCTCAAACTTGTGTCATACATAGCAAGAGTGTCACCAAGAATGTCACCAAGAGAATCACCAAGAATATCACCAAGAGAATCACTTGATAGCGCTAGAGAGAGACAAAGACCCAAGAGATGACCATACGCCCTTATTCCTCCTTGCAGCTACAGTTGTAACTGGAACTACAACTCTCCACAAGACTTGCGCTCTAACTGGGTGTAAAAATGAGATAAAATGTCCTCTATTTATATTAATCTTCCCAATGACTTTTCTGGCTGGGCCGCCCTGACTTTCTAGTAATTATATTTTCTGTTTATCTTTTTCCTGTGGAGTCGACTTGTATTTCTGGAAGATAATATTCTAATATTATTTATTCTGCTACGTCGAATTTTCTTCTAGGGTTTCCACACATATGTTTAATACAAGTCTTCTAGGGTTTCCACACATCTTCTAGGTTAATACCTCCTGTAACTATCAAAACATCAACAGTCGCTAAACACAATTAGAAATCACAAGAGGAAACAAGTTCAGAGGAAAAAGTCACAACATTTCAATAATATTCTATCAATGAAAGGTAATGAAATTCAAAATTTTCGACTAGTTAACTCAAATAATTATGTTGTTAAATTGTCTTTTGTTTTTGAGAAACTGACAGTTTATTAACTGATCTCTCTCTCTCTCTCTCTCTCTCTCACACACACACACACACACACACACACACACACACACACACGCATTCCAAATCCATGTGACAAATTCTAATAAATAAACATATATTTTCATACAATTCTTTTGGCTAATGATCTTAATTAAACCAAAACAAATAATATACATGGTAGAAAAGAGGTAGAGTTATGTGCCTCATTTTGAGTACCCAACAAGCCCAAATCCATTTGGGCATGCTTAGTAAGGGGGTTACTTTGTCAAAATTCCATTTTCCTTTAGTTTGGACATAGGAAGCCTAATGTGGATTTTTTAGAACCATACCATGCTTGTGTCTCATGGAACACATAATAGAGAGCTCATTTTCCTGTAATTACCCGCAACATAGTCAAGATAACTATGATACCTTTGGAAAAAGTTATGGTATGGTTTGAATGGAAAAAATGACTCAATCAACAACTAGCCCAATGCCCAATCACATCCTTAGGGCATTCCTAAATCTGTTTCAATTGCTCCAAAGCTCTTTCTTAAATGTTCAAGATTATTCCCTCTTACATGTTGTTACTCTATTGGAATTGAATTAGATTTTGAACTAACCTCTCTTGCCTCCATTTCTCACTCACTTGCATTTTTTAAATCCATTGTCTCCTCAACCTCCAACCTCCTAGAGGCTTATGCAACATGATTTTCTTCCTCTCATCTTGGCTTCTCTTGTTGGTGTTGATTGGTCGTTATAGGGTGTCTTTGGCTTCATCCATACATGCATCTTGATCTTCTAACAATCACCTCAATGGAGGTTCCACCATGGTCCCGGGTGATGAATGTACCTTCTAACCAAGGGCACCAAGGTTTTCATACTTGCACTTCAATAGTTAAATATTTTGTGTATTCTTTGCTTGGTGTATGTTTCATTTTATTTCATATATATATGGAAATAGTTATATGAGTCTATCCAATAGGTAAGAGAGATTAGGTCATAATCCATCACAAATATGACATAATAACGACGTGTAAAAGAGAATGATCTTGAACTTTAAAAAAAAAACAAGAATGTATATATAGTTTGTATAAAAAAGGTGCTACAGTTGCACTGGTCAACATAATAGTATGCCATTCAGACTATAATTCGATAATCGGGATAAGTTTTGAGAGATCATTACACAAAAATCAAAGTTATCCTAAGCTCGGGATATCCAAGTATTTATGTTAGTATAAATCTTAGAGAAGACTCCTAAAACAAGTCCTACTTTGAAAAACATAATGAGAAACTAATATTAACAAAACAAATGATTGTTATGGGATTCATCTTGACCAACATGAGATGAATGTGATTCCCGAGCTTCCATGTCCACATCTTTTGGCATTTGATGTGAAAATTCTTCTTTAAGTTCCCCATGATCAAATCCCATTGACATTCTGATGTTTGAAGCTGCCATCTGAGAAGTCCTATTTTGATTAATGACCAACTAACAAAGTATATTAAATTCAATGTCTAATGCTTGGATTTGTCTCTTTTGTTGAAGCATCATTTCCATTAACACTGCGTACTCTTTGTTGTAAGATTCCTCTTGGCCATGCATCTTACCTGTTACTGAAAATATGTATGTCTTGTTATCATATATGAGGTCCTCATGTTTGTGGAAAATTCTTTGAATTTCATAAATTTCACAAAGAGGGTAACACCCATGATAACAATGATTGTCTCAATTATTCATTTTCCTCCAAGTCCTAATGAACTAGTTATAGTTCTCCAATTCTAGGCTAGAATACCATGCAATTCCCCAATTGAAGTTCCAGTATGATCCTTGGAGTCCTTTCCCAAAACAAATAGATTCCACAAATCTTGTAAGTGTCAAACCCAATAAGTAGAGAGTATCAAGAGGCACAAAACACAAAGTTACCAGCAACACAAAGTTACCAGAAGGCCAGGGATTTCCAAAGATCCAAAGAAAATAGGCATGGAAATTCCCAACCCAACCCAAAGAGCAGACTCAAAATTCATGACCTCAAACAAATCCAAATGCGAACTCCAACTCCCCTCTTCATTGACAATCACAAATTCAAATTCTAGACCTAGAAGAAAGATGCAAAACACATGGGATTCACATATCCAGGTAGAAAAAATTGCAAGAATATGCCCAAGGGAATCAAGGCTTACCAATTTAGACAAGGTCAATGACAATGCTTGTGGGAATGAGTGATCCGGGACTAGAGGGGCCTCACTCAAAGCATACTTTCCAAAGAAACCAATAGCTAACTCCATAATCCCACCTTCATTCAACCTTAAGCACACCCCCAATTGATAATGTTGTCACAACTTTAAGTAAGGAGTGTGTGAGTGTACTATGGAATTGATATCCATAGATGCATGCTCCTAGAATTTAATTATACCCTACCAATTGAGATACATGAAAGGCATGCAAATATTTGTAATATTCATGAGAAAAATATTAAGGAATGGGGTCAAATCAAAACCCATTTTTTTTAATTTTAAAAGTCCTCCTTTAAGATGAGACATTGAGTTTGCTAGACTATCCACATTCCAATTGTGCTCTCTGAGAACATGAAAGAAGTCTATGGAGTCAAAATGGTAGGCTTCCTTTTTTATTCTTATAATGCGTCTAGAAAGTTTAACATTGGATGGAATTGTCGATTGTGCATAAGCATTATAATCATAGACGAGTCACCGATGATTAGAATACCTCTGATGCATCTTGAGTCCAACATTTTTATCCCTTAATATAATTCTAGAGCCTTAGCATGGTTGTTTGTAGGTACTCCCAACCCCCATTCATAACTTGTTTCTTGATTTTTGTTAGGATCAAAGACAATCCACCTCACACCTGCCACCCCCAGAATGATCTTGAACTTTTAACAAATACCTATAGAGAAAATTAAATATATTTGGGAATGCTCTGAGGGTGTGGGTGAATGTTGGGTTAGTGTTGGATGCATCACTTTTTTGTTCGAACTATACTATGGGTTTTGACCTAGATACCACATGTAATTTTGGGAAAATGTGCTCTCTAACTTGTCTGCCATGGGTTATAGGTGCGCTATGGTATTGAAAAATCCATTGTATGCTTCTTATGCCTAGACAAAGGAAAGAAAAGGGAATTTTGACCAAGAAAACCCCCCAAAAAGTGTGCCCAAATGGATTAAGGCCCATTGGGAACTCAAAATTAGGCATGCCCAACTACGACCAAATCAAGGGTGCAAAGCTCAAGGCTTGATCAAGTCAATCAAAAAGTGTCTGAAGTTTAGAGCCTAAATGGTTTAACTAGTTCAAATAAGCAACTAAGGGTTAAGACAAAGGGCACAAAGTTAAAGGGGACCTTGTCTAGGCGCCAATCATCAAGTGGGTAGGTGATGGTCTTGGGCCTAGGCTAGATAAGGTGACTCAAAGGGGGGGAAACTGACACAAATGGGTTGTTGCAAGCATAAATGGAAGGTCCTTATTTTTATCCACGGGAAGTGTTGGACACACCTACCACACTTAGAGGGGGGGGTGAATGAGTGTGGGGCTCTTTTTCCCAAAACTTCCCTCTTGCACAAAAACTCATCAATTAGCATTCAACATTTATTCATTACCCATTGTTGTCATTTATAACCATT
>ML779882.1:575723-590142 GCA_009831015.1 Picea engelmannii | reverse complement strand
CAGATCTTGTATATTTCCATACAAATCAAACTTTATAAAATTGACACAAGCAGCCACACATGTTTGCTAAACAGAATGCAGTCTTGACCAATTAAAAGCAGTGTGACTACAGACCCAAAAATTGGCTCCCCTGAAATAGAGATTTCCAGTGAGGTTCATTATGAAGGGCTGCAGGCCCAGAGAAAACCATCTGCAGCACTAAAATGGGTTCACTCACTGACAATCTAAGCCTGATTTTTGTCCCCAACAATCCTTCCCAAACCCCCAAAAAGGAAACACACACACACATTAAAACGGTCATATGTTTTGTCCCTTAAGTGTTGGTTCACTCGTGAAATCGAACAAGGTTTAAGTTGCTCACTGTTCCACTCTTGCTGTTCTCTGCCTGACATGTATGAAATGTGTTTCACAAAGGGAATGAGCCAAGGTACAAGTCTCGGGTCAATTTGGCAGAATAGATATCCCTCAGACTTGGCACCTAAGGAAGTCTGCTCTTTGTGGTGCAGCCCCCTGGACCATATTTATTGAAACAATTCCAACAACCAGAAAAAACAATAAGTTTTAAATTGGGGATGCTTCGTAACAGTAACAGGTCCAGATATTGGATCTACTACCAATCCATTTGATTATAAAGGGAAAGAAACCTGGAAAGGCTCACACAACTCTGAAATGCGTTCAATTACAGACATACTTCCTGTCCCCCACCAAGGGATTACAGAAAAAGGTAATTGCCTACAGGGAAGGCATTGGTTGAATGGTTTACTGGTAAGGTCAGTGGGGACGGACATGTTTGTTTGGCCTAAAGGCTCATAATCATCAGGGGCTAGGTCGCATTCACATCCACTGGACCACTACCCAAAGGCTAAGTCCACCAATAAGGCCACATCTGGGCATCCACCATGCAGGGTGGGGTAAACCTGCCAATATTTGAACTTGGATCACAGCATCCGCCCAAAGTGCCTCTAGACCACAGCAAGGCAGACACATACTTATCGGTAAACCTGTCAAGATTTGAACATGGATCTTTTGGGCAGCATATGCCCAATTGCCACAGCAAAGCAGACATATATACATATACATATACACACTTGCAATAATAATAGGTTCAGAAAAGAAAAGTGACATTGCAAAAGTGAGGACAAATTCACACGACCAACATAGTGAAGCAGTACAATGGACACAACCCACAATTCCCTCGGAAGAAAGAACCTGTGCAATCAGTAAACTAGGCCATTTCATAATTAAGATGTTCAACCACAAAAACAAAATCTTAATAACAGGACCAACATAGAAAAGCAGAACAATGGACACAACGAAAAATCCCCTGGGAAGAAAGAACCAGTGCAAACAGTAAGCTACGACCAAAGAAAAATCTTAATAGCATGAATTCAATCAAATTTTGATTGATTTGATCCTAAGAAAAATATATTCGTTTTGTTGGGATTTTCCGGGGAAAAGAGCTCAAGATTTTGGCTTACCTCTTGTGTGTAATCCCACCGATTAATCCCTGAGACACCAGCGTGGATTCTTCCTGAAAGATAACTGTCATACAGATTCTTCCTTCTGGGATCAGACAAGGTCTCATAGGCCTCCTGCACTTCAATAAACCTTCTCGTGTACTCTTCGGCCTGTTCCGGAGGGCAGACATCAGGGTGGTATTTTCTAGCCATCTGTCTGTAGGCCTGCTTTATATCCCTCAGACCCACGTCCTCAGAAATCCCCAGTAGCTCGTAAAAGCTTGGAGGTCGCTCTACAGAGTTCAATAAAGCCCTGGCAGGTGGGCATATGAGTCTCCTGTAATGCAAAAATGGGTAACGGATATGCCCGTGGTTTAGAGACCCGGGTGGGGATTTGATAGGAGTCTTGCTCATGGGTGAAATCTCAGAGAATTTCAGGTATTTGGGGGACGAAACTGCCATGATTTCCATGCCTTCTTCAGCAAAATTTGGGATTTTTTCCAACCGAATTGACATGAAACATTAAGTACCTCTCTTAATCGTGATTCGGCTTACAGTGCCGTCTTCATATATTTATCCATGAATTCCAGTCTGTTGCGCAATTCCTATTCTATGTGCCCACCATTGATACGCGGCTGTACGCGTGAAAACCCATTTAGAACAGAAAAATAATTCCATTTTGTTAGACGTTAACGTGATTGGACGAGCCAATCGTATCATCGCCGAAAGCAGGGATGCTAGAGTCTAGAAGCAAAAAATAAATAATAAATGGTAGGGAAGATAAAAGAAAGTAAATAGATAAGTGATTTTTAAATAATAAATTGAGATAGATAGATTATTATTAAATTATTTAATAGATGTAGATGTTGTATAAAATAAAATAAAAGTGGTTACGGTAGGATGGTCTATTTGAAATTTTGGTTTTGATGATAGATATAGGTTGCACACAATGTGTTGAAGATTAAAAATGAATTGTTTAATTTGTTAGAATGGACACTAATATTTTTATGAATAAATTTAATATTTAAAACATATTAATTTAAGATTTTGTTTAATTTTTTCTGAATATATTTAATATTTAAAATATTATTTTATTGTTCACAAATTTTTTATTTTATTATAATTTTATTCTCTTACAATTTTTATAATTAAAATAAAATTTATTTATTACAAAATTAAGTGACTCTTACTTAAAAATTCTACACAATTTTAAATTTCATTTTTAAAAAAATTATATTATGAATTAAAATTACTTCAATATGTATTTATTGTTTTTAAAAATCACTTTACATAAGAACCTACCACAACAACCCCTCACAATCAGAAATTTTGCCATTAAAGAAAAAGCAATTACATAAATATATGGAATTTAATTAGGCCGTTTTCAAGCAGTTAAAGCAACAATAAGTTAGATGAGAGATTTATGAAATCTAATTAATTTTGAAGATTAAACTTGCATAAAGGGGAAAATCATACTTCATAGATAAGGAAAGTTTTTATCTATGTTCTGGTCAAAAATTTTAGGCAAAGTTTTAAAATTAATTTTTTATTAATTATAAAAAATATTATTTTAAACAATTTTTTTATTAATTTAAAAAAAAACAAAAAATAAATAAAAATAATAATTTATTTAGTAGTTAACTAACTTCATCATAAAATTGAAGTATTATCGGTTTTCATATAATTTAATGAATTTTATAAGATCCTTCTTTCAAAACATTAGAACTACTAATGTAAAAAAGTCAATATATATATAAACCCTCATCCTTTGTGGCATCTTTATCCATTTTACTTTTCGCCACACCTTTATCCACTTTTTTAACTATTTCAATAAATAAATATGTTTTTAAATTAGTGAAAGCTGGTCAAGCTGGGTTTGATTTTCTAATAAGTCATCATAATGTTTGAAATAACTAAGTTTAAACATACTATGATTTGGACTTCTCCATAAGAAGTTGATCTATCTAATAGGAATAGATATGTCTCCATGAAAATGTTTGATATCTTGGATGAACAACATAATTAATATATATATATATATATATATATATATATATATATATATATATATAAAAGTTGTTAAGATTTTTTTGATGGTGGATGAAGTGTCTTCTTCATCTTTGTTGGGTTCTCTAATGAAAAATAAAGTGTTCACCCAAAACATTATACTTAAAAAGAATTAAATTAAATTTATTGAATTGATTAATATTATATACTCAATAAATTATAAGTTTTTTTAATATTTTTTAAAATAAATTTTGAAATAATTTAGGACAATGATGAAAAAGAACCCATACTCATTAAGATAATACTCATTAAGATAAGGACTACTTTTTGAGAACAAAGACTCCTCCATCTCCATAAACTTAATGTCATGATCATTTTGCCTCTTATGCCTTCATATAATCATGATCATTTTGCTGGCTATGCTTCGATAGCCTAGTGATTTCTATTTTTAATGTTTTTTAATACTTTTTATTATTTTATTTCGATTACCTTGCATTACCAATTTTGATGGAATGGACATTTTTCTTTGCAAGTATAGCTTGTAACAATTATCTCACAACTTATATCTTGTATATATTAATGAAAAGGAATATAAAACATTTTATACAATGAATTATGTAATACTATTTATTTTTATTTTATTTTAAAATATAAAATGATATTATTACATCAGATTATTATAAAATTTGTTATTACATTATTTAATATTTATATACACAATGTTTATATTATAAAATTTATTAATTTGATAATTGTTTTGAAAATTTATTTTTTTATATATATATTTTTACTAGGAAAAATAGGTACTGGAAGCTCACCAATACTTCTCCGTGTTTTTGTAGATGGTAAGGATGTTAAACCCTAACCCCACCGACACAAGGCTTGAACTAGTATCATTATGATATTAATATTTTAATAACATTATGAAATTAAAAAATATATATCTTTTTCATTTTTAAAGTCAATCCAAAATAACAATTATTATTTATTTTCTCTTCTTTTCAATATGAGCATTTCACCACCTATTCCAAAAACTCATCGTGTGAGGAGGAGGTAATTAAACTCTTTGAAGATACTATTCAAATTATGAAGGATAGATTGTCAGGGTTCAAGAATCAATTGCGGATAATGGAGGATAGAATTCAAGAAATGAAAAAACAAAAACAATCAACCCAAGGAGAGGTTGAAGAAAATCGCAACTTGAGAGATAGAATTAAAGAGCTAGAAGAAAAACTAACCAACAATTTGATCCTTAGTAGTCTAGAAAACAAATTGGATATCAAACCTATCAAAGAGGAAATGAATAAGCTAATCGAACTAGACCATGAGTAAGAAGAGCAAGAGGAGGATATGCTAGCAATAGTAAAAGAAGAATTAAAAAATAAATCAGAGATTGAAACAACTTACCTCATAGAAGAAAAGAGGCTATAAAAAATAATTGATCACAAAGATAAGTTGATTTGTGTCAAAGTAAGTTGTAATGACCATAAATATAGCATACTCAGTAAATCTCTTAGCTTAAAAGGGTCAAGGAATATTTATAAATGAAGACCTCGTTCTCGAAGACCAAGCTAAATTAAAAAGGAAGTTCAAAAGGTAAAAGAAGTCAAGAAAGAAGGAAAATGGACAATAAATAGAAATTGAAAAGCTATTGTTAGGGATAAAAGGCCAAAAGGATAATAATAAATAGGAATTTGGGACACTCGATATCCTTTTTTGGAACTGTCGTGGCTTTCCATGGCGCAAAGGTCCTATGATAAGTTGAATCCCGAGTGATATTGGTATTATTTGTCTAGTTGAAACTTGGGAACATGAAGAGTCTAAGGTCCCTAACATAGAATGATTTGTCTTGTGGTCAGCATGGAACAAAAAGTCCTATCGAAGAAGGATAGGAGGCATAACTTGTTATATTACAAAGAACATTTCTCCTCACACTCAACTTCATAAGATCGACCCTCTTAATTAGTACATTTGAATAGAAATTTCAAACATCAATGCTTAAGAAGATGTATGTAGCAATTTGCTATTTTGCCCATATTAATTCTACTTTTTATAAGAAAAACAATCTAGATAGAAATTGTCCCTATAATAATTTAGAACAAGATATTTATAGTTTGAAAAATGAAAATAATATCCTCCTGCTAGGTGACTTTAATGCCATAACTACAACTAACCAAGCTACTCTTTTAAGCAATGATTCCAACCATAATCCTTTATGTCTAGATGAGGACCTTGTTTTAGCTAATAGTTACAAAAGAAGCTCTGAAGACTCAACTGGGAATTTATTTGGTACTGAGCTAGTCAAGCTATGCAACTATCAAGACCTAATAATTTGTAATGGAGTAACGAAGTGGCAAAACTCCAACCAAATGACTTGTAGTGTCGCATGTTTCCAACCAAATAGTAACTTTTGACCTTTTAAATGACCATGAACCCAACTCTTTTCATAGGCCTTTAACCCTAACTCTAAACTTTGCCTTGCATACGAGAGCCATTGAAGAGAATTATAATAATCAAAGACAATTACTCTTTAACAAAAATAAAGTTAATTTAAAGATTTAAATAGTGAATTACATCTCCTAACTTATTAGTCTTAGTGAATATTAATCATCATCATCAATATTATATCTTCTTATTTAATACAAATATTTTAACAATATTAATATAATCTTTTTTAATCTTTTTAAAATATTGTATATGTAATATAATAAATGTTATTTAAACATCCTGCTTCATGATATTAATATCAGGAGAAGTATTGATACTATATCTTTGCGAACCCTCATTAACATGTAATTATTATATATATAGAATCGTAAAAGTTATTGAAATACCTTATATATAGAATCGTAAAAGTTATTGAAATCCCTCACTTTTGTTTTGATCTTAAGTTCATATTTATTGCAGTGTTAATACCAATAAATTTCTATATATGTATATGTGAATGGTGGTTCGTTGGGTAATCAGTAGGCCCTCAACATTAAAACTAAACCCAACAACATAATTTTCAATGTTTTCAAAGTTGTACCATTATGACTTCTCCATCCATGGTATAATTAGATTAGGATTTGAGCTTTGAGGATGTAGCATAGATTGAACCACAATTAAAAGGGAGCTTTGAGGAACTTGCATGGATCAAGATTGGGTAGTGGTATGGATCAAGATAGATTGGGCAGTGGTATACATTGTTTCATGAGTCTTTTAAATTTATTTAAATTTATAAAGATATAAAGTTTGCGTAATAAATATTTGGTTTAGGTTTATTTTATTTGGAATAAGAAGAAAACATTGATGATTTAGTTATAATATTTATAAGTATTTTTAGGATAAAGTTAAAAAGTGGATAAACTCAATTTTTTTAGTATTTTCTTTTTTTCTTGAAATGAAACAAAATCTCTAAGAATGAAGTTTTATTGTCATAATTCCTATCAATTAGGTGAATTATAACTTTTAGCAAAATTCTTACTAGATTTGAGGGACAATTTTGATAAAAATGTTGCTTGAAATGAGCCAAAATCTCTAAGAGTAAAGTTCTATGGTCAAAGTTCCCATCAATTAGGTGAACTATAACTTTTAGCAAAATTCTTACTAGATTTGAGGGACAATTTTGATAAAAAAATGAGTTTGTCCACTTTTTAACTTACTTCTTTTTGCCATAACAATCACAATAATGTTAAGGTTTATTGGTAATTCCTTTCCCTTTCCAAAAAAATTGTTTTGATGGAATTTCTCGAAGCAATTTGGACAAAGTAGGTATTGATGATACTATCCATGGTTATGTAGGGATTCCAAGGGGTATTTTACTAAAAATGTTAGCATGTAGATCAATAATTTTGTAGACATAATGGCTCTAAAAAATGATATCCATAATGACAATTTTGTAGAATTCTGAGGTTCAATAACATAGTTTCTTTTCCAAAGTGACATTTGGAGCAACCATTTAGAGAGCTTATTTGGTTCTAAGTTTGTTTCTATATTCAATTGGACCTTATTTACCAAAAGGGAATGAACTCGTTGATGGTTTGACAAACCTTAGTGTAGACATAAACTAGCAAAAGTGTCAGTATATGTTTAATGTTGTTTAGTGGCTTGATGTAGTCTTCTACTTCGTGTCATAATGATGATCATTATAGCATCATTTGTGGAGCACCTATACATGTAATTAGGCCTCACTAGACTTTTGTAACATTGCACATGTGCACATAGAGATAGTTTTGAGAGTTATTTGGTAGCAACTTGTCTCTTATGTAATGGTGACCTACATTATTAGGTCATTCTTATCCCCCACTTCTCCCTTATCTTTTAATGAGCTTATTTCTTACCTCAGCATCAAATTTTATGGATTGGTTGATCTCCACCCTTGATTGTGCCTTATGATCAATGGTTTATGATTCTCTTGGTTACTACAGATTTAGTCCTCCCTAGTCTTGAGTTTAGTGGGTGGATGGTTGCTTATGGTCATGCTTGTTTGCTTGGATCCTATGGGTCTTTAAGTTAGATCATTCATGAGTATGCTTGAGAGTTGTACTGATCCCATTTGAATTCCATACTAACTAGCTATTGTAATTGGAAAAGTTTGTTGAAGAATAGAAGGCCTTGTTTCCATGGATGTTTCTCCACCTTCAAATTCTGCCACATGAATTATTTTATCCCCTTTCTCTTATTTGCTTAGATATACTTTCATATGCTTGATACTTTCATAAGAATTTAGATAAATAGATATTTAATCATAAGATTATACATATATTCATGATCTTTCATGAAAAATTTATAGTATCAAGATTAAAACTCCACTAATAAAAACAAACTCCCCTCATATATTAATCAACAATTTATTATGGAAATTGTTTTTCATAGAATAATCAACAATTTATCCTAGAAAGTCTTTTTGGTAACCTGGCTTGAAGAGCAAGTCACTCTAATTCCACTTAATCTCAACAATTTATCCTAGAAAGTCTTTTTGGTAACATGGCTTGAGGAGCAAGTCACTCTAATTCCACTTAATCCTTCATATTTATCACTCAGACAAGGAAGGCAGGATTGATGGAAGGACGCCACCTCGTTCATTGAAAAGAGATCACAATATGATCATAGGGTTATTTAAAAATGAAAATATGGGGAGGAGAGCTCATATACATCTAGAAAGGCTCTTTGAAGTTTATCATATCATATCACAGAAGGCATTGCTGGAATGCTTTACTGGTAAGGCCAGTGGAGAAGGTCATGTTTGGTTGGCCTAAAGGCTCATGATTATTAGGGGATAGGCTGCATTTACATGCCCAGAGGCTAAGTCCACCAATAAGGTCACATCTGGCCATGCAGGGTGGGGAAACCTACCAAGAATTGAATTTGGATCACAGTATCTGCCCAAAGTGTCACTAGACCACAGCAAGGCACATATATTGGTAAATCTGTAAAGATTTGAATATGGATTTTTTGCCCAGTATCTGTCTAAATTACCACTAAACCACAGCAAGGTAGACATACATACATATACACATTTACAATAATAACAGGTTAAACAAAGAAAAATCACATTGTCTACAAACTTGCACAACCAAACATGATGAAGAAGTACAATGGATACAATCCACAAGGAAACCCGCAGTTCCATGGGAAAAAAGAGCATGTGCAATCAGTAAACTAGGCAATTTCATAGTTAAGAAGTTCAACCACAAAAACAAAATCTTAATAACATGACCAACATAGTAAAGCAGAACAATGGATACAACCAAAAAATCCCTGGGAAGAAAGAACCTGTACAATCAATAAACTTCCCTGGGAAGAAAGAACCTGTACAATCAATAAACTTCCCTGGGAAGCAAGAACCTATACAATCAGTAAACTAGTACAAAAGCACAATCATGAATTCAATCAAATTTTGATTAATTTGATCCCAAGTAAAGAGGATATATCTTTCCTGGTGTACTCAGGACTGAATAGCTTGCTGTACAATCAGTAAACTAGTACAAAAGCACAATCATGAATTCAACCAAATTTTGATTAATTTGATCTCAAGTAAAGAAGATATATCTTTCCTGGTGTACTCAGGACTGAATAGCTTGCTGATCAAGGCTAGTCATATTAAATGCACGATGTCCCATGCATTATTTAGAATGTAAATTTTTTTACTTAATAAAATTTACGTTTTTTTCTCTGGAAAAAAATAAATAAAGAGGATATATATAGCTGAAGATTTTGCCATACCTCTTCTGTGTAATCCCACCGATTAATCCCTGAAACACCAGAGTGGATGCTTCTTGCAAGATACCTGTCATATAGATTCTTCCTTCTGGGATCAGACAAGGTCTGATAGGCCTCCTGCACTTCAATAAACCTTCTCGTGTACTCTTCAGCCTGTTCCGGAGGGCAGACATCAGGGTGGTATTTTCTAGCCATCTGTCTGTAGGCCTGTTTTATACCCCTCAGACCCACGTTCTCAGAGATCCCCAGTAGCTCATAAAAGCTTGGAGATCGCTCTATTGAGTTCAATAAAGCCTTGGCAGGTGGGCATATGAGTCTCCTGTAATGCAAAAATGGGTAACGGATATGCCCGTGGTTTAGAGACCCGGGTGGGGATTTGATATGAGTCTTTCTTATGGGTGAAATCTCAGAGAATTTTAGGTATTTGGGGGAAGAAATTGCCATGATTTCCATGCCTTCTTCAGCAAAATTTGGGATTTTTTCCTACTGAATTGACCTGAAACATTAAGTACCTCTCTTAATCGTGAATCTGCTTATATTGCCGTCTTCATGTATTCATTCATGAATTCCAGTCTCTTGCGCAATGCCTGTTCTACGCGCCCGCCCGCCATATATATAAGGCTGTTCCCGTGAAAACCCATTTAGAACAGAAAAATAATTCCACAACTCGACGTCAACGTGATTGGCCGAGCCAATCTTACCATCGCGTAAAGCAGAGATTTTAGAGTCTGGAAGTTAAAAATAAATAATAAATAGTGGGGAATAAAAAAAAGTAGATAGATAAATTTTAATTAAATAATTTACTAGATGTATACGTTCTATAAAATAGAAAAAAGGTGGTTACGGTAGGATGTTCTATTTGAAATTTTGGTTTTGATGATAGATATAGATTACAAACGAAACGTGGGAAATATTTTATCAAAAAAATTGGTAAGTAATTATCAAGATCATAAATAATATAAATGTAGGAGTTTAGACATTGGACCACCTTACACAGCAAACCAAAAGGGTGTAAATAAGTGATCCAATTATTCCTGTTATAATTAGTATTGTTATAAGAAAAATTTTAACAAATTGTTTGCATTAAATAATGCAAAAACAAAATATAATTATCTCTTTTATAAAACGCTCTCCTCATTAAATATGGTAGAGTCATTAAATATGGTAGAGTCTCTAGTTAGTTGGTTACCCAATAAAATGTTTGATTAAGCCTTTTTCTCTCCTTGTTCTCAACTTGATTTCCTTCGCCTTGTTAGTGGGGGAGAAGGACACAAGTCTTTTTCGGAACTTGAGCGAAGGAAGGGGAATCAAAGACTTCATGGCCATGCTTCTCTTCCTCTTCACCTATTGATTCCTCATCTTTCTTCTTTTCTTCTTCGAACTCCTCATCCAATTCTGATTCTTTCTCTTAAGGGGGTTGTCGATCTTACCCAATGGGGTCCCATCTTTAATATTTGGAACTGTGTTCTCTATTTCCTTTTGAGCTTTAGTTGTTGGTCCAATTTTAAGATATGAGTGAGTCTTTAGAGTATCTATCTCTACCCTTTCCTCTTCCACTTCCCCCTGATCTTCAAGAACTTTAAATCTTTGTTGGAGGGGTTGGACGAGCCTGACTAAGGTATTTTTGCATGTTGTGATCCCTTGGGTTGTTGCTTCTCGCGCCTTCTTGATACTTATTTGAATGGTTCCTACTCATTATTGTTTTGGGAAGTTGGAGAGAGTTCTTGGGCAACGCTTTTTGAAATGTCCATACTCGTAGTGGTAGTTACATTTGAAAGGTATTTGCTCGTAATCAAGGGCTTGAAGATGACTCCATCCCTCCATAGTGAGTTGAATCACATTTATAAGGCCCCTTTATAAATCCATTTCCACACAAATTCCAGTGTAAGAATAAATATTTCCTTTTGGCTCAGCTTGGTCTATATAACAACCTAATTTGTCTCCAATAGTATTGACACACTCTTCATCCCAGAAGATCATGGTGAGGTGCAACAACTTGACCCATATAGGGGAAACCAAAATTTTCCTGTTTGGATCAAAATCAAGAGTCAAGTGGGAAAGGAACATTCCCCTGGAACACATGAAGTAGGGACATGATCTGGAAATCAGGTCCCTCTCCTCTTTGTTGCTAAACATAAACAAATAATAACCTCTGCCACCATAAAAACCAGAGATATGGCCTGAAACATCCCAATGCTCTATGATCCATTCCTAGAATGCATGAGGGTCAGGAAAAATCATTGTAAACTTACCTATTAATCCTTGCTCATTCAACATAATGGATTTCATTTTTGCCTCTGGAGACATAGTCCAGTTTGGAATTGACTTCTACCCTTTTAACAAATATGCTTTTCACTGGCCGTTTCTCACCAGTAGAATTTGAAGATCCAATCAATAAAACAAAGGCTTCCTCCTCATGACTAGTAGGCACATCCATGACGAAACAAAAAAGGAAATCACGAAAACCCCCAACTTGGCAAAGATCAACACTAGGGAAAGGACGATCTTTCCTTGAGGCCACAAACAAGGTGATTGCAAGAGCGATTTTGGTTTGTAAGGCTTGGGTTTGACCACCTGCAACAATTTATGCTCCAAGATACGACTCAGTGACCTACCTCAACTTGGATGACTTCGAAAGGCTGTGACTATGGCTTCTTCAACATTGACATCAGTGACTAGGGTAAACACTAGCCTCGAAAAAATGTAAGACCCGAACACTAATTCATTACTTATTTTGCCAAAAATAATATATCATACTCAAATTTTACATTATATTATAATGTTACTTATTCTTCTATGATTAAAACAAAATTTAATTATTATATAGTTAACTTTTTTTTTCCAGGAAAAAAATTGCTCAATTATATTATCATATAATTTTTTTACATCTCTAATCTCATCATCAGAGATTCCATCTACAGTATCAATCAATAAGTAACAGATACATGTTTATCAAAAAGCAAATAGATATTTCTAAACAGTCCTCAACACTAGCTAATCAGAACATAAACAACTAGAATCATTTCACTAGCAAAACGACAAAATTACAAAAATCCAAAAAGCCTCAGCAACATCTAGAATGCCGATCACATGAAAGTAGCCTCATAGTGAAAACTAATGAACTCGTATCTTCCTTCTGGGTCCCTTAGCTCCATTGATCCACAGATGATAGAACAAATAACCTTTAGTCTCCTCCAACGCCATCTTTGAAAGTTTGTCTGCTTCAACATTGAAATTCTTGAAGATGTGTTGATAGTTAATAGATCTGAACTTCTTTGATAATGTCTTGATTCTAATTTTCCATCCTTCCAATCCCGATACCTGAAGTCTACCTTTGTTAAGAAGCCAATCAATTATTACTTTCGAATCACCCAACACATGGATACTAGAGATAGACAAACTATGCACAAGAAAAAGAGTTTCCCAAGCACCTAAGAGCTATGCTTTTGAATTTGTACCTCTACCACAGTTAAGGGTACACTTAATAACTGAAGCATCCATAGTTTTAATAACTCCATCAGCGCCACACAAGCTGCCTTCCAATTGAGCTGCCCCATCAAACTAGGCTAACACAACTCCTCTTTCATATGTAATCATACAATCCCGAGGAAGTTTGTCTTTCATTTGAGTGATTGATTTGTTTATTAGAGCCTTAGATTTATAGATCACTATCAGAAAAGAAGGTTTGTGCTCTTCGAAGATTGCTTTGTTTCTCTCATGCCAGATATTCCAGCAAATAAGTGCAAATATTTGTGATGGAGACGACTTTTCTTCATGCCAGTTTTTTATGCACTCTGACAAAGTATTCCTCATCCAACAGTTCCTAACTTTCAAATCTTTTATCATAATATCCCAGATGGATCTTGCAAAAGTATAGAAAATAAAGAGATGGGAGATAGATTCTGACTCTAACTTACACAATGGGCAACTCCCAGGTCCTTCCCAGCCCTTTTTTGAAGCGAGTCCCAGGTGAGAATTTTACCTTCCAGTGCTAGCCATAAGAAAACTTTGATATTTAATGGCACTTTCCATTTCCAAATGGATCTCCTCCAGGTATCAACCTTAGTCAAGTTTTTAGTTTAAATAATGCTCAAATAAAAAAATTTAACTGTGGGCATACCAGAATCATCACCACCAGACCACAATAAATTATCTTCCTCTTTAGTTAAAATAACACCAGATTTAATAAGCGCATGTCTAAAAAGCTCACATTCATTTTCCAAAACTCTAGTGAGTCCTAAATCGATGTTTCTTATCCAATTTGAAGAAGGAGACTAATCATCAGTGGTGATTCTAACCTGGGAAAGAGTCTTTATATTCCAATGATCAAATGCATTTAGCAAATTTTTAGAAAGAAAAGAAGAACTATCCATCCCCAATATTCGATCCTTACCCAGCACAAGTTGTTTACCATTACCTGGAATCCAGTACAATCCATGAGTAATGAGATGGATAACTTTAACCAAGCCACTCCAAATTCTAGAGACGCCAGATAACTGAAAAGAGGAAGATCTGAGCCAGGATACCACTGATTTGTTATGGATATACTTATCAAAAATGACTCTATGACAAATACCTTTCCCATTAAGTACTCTCCAGAAGTGATCTGGATTTATGTAGGAACACAATGAAATACAGAAATACACATAAACACAGAGATGCAGCGGAAACAAGACTTCATTTCATTAATAACAAATGACTGAAATATGCTTACAGACAGAATGGAAATAAACTAGCTAGGGCGCTGGTAG
>ML779882.1:512708-530482 GCA_009831015.1 Picea engelmannii | reverse complement strand
GCTGTGAGAAGGTGGCATATATTTAACCAAAATTACAAAGGGAGTTTTGAGAAACTTGCATGGACCAAGATGAGACAACACAAGAAGTGACAATGTTTGGACCATGATTGGATAACTTAGGGATGCAATATAATTTGGATCATAAATCTTTGTTAGTGGATGGAAATCCATAAATGTATAAAGTTTGTGTAATAAATGTTTGGTTTCTTGTTTTTTATTTTCCAGAGAAAATTCCACATTATATTGATAATAATATAATCTGTTTACAAAATCAGTACATCACTAGTATAGACTTCCCTTTTAAGGTCAGACCCAAAATAGGAGACAGTCTTAAAATCAACTCATCATCCTTAGACCTGTCTAGAATTTTTTCTTCGACAATACTACAAAAAATACTATATTCATCGCCAAAAGTACTCTCTTTCAAAGAGGGATAAAAAACCAACAACAAACCCAGATTGTACTAGCACTAAAGAAGTCTCAAATAGTCAATACATATTTAAAAAGAGTGTAGGGCCCTCATGGCCTCCTACCCATTCAATGTATGCAATTTTCCCTCAGCATAAGTAAAGAGCCTTTTTTGAAAGACAATCAGCTTCCTTGTTTTCTTCCCTATATATGTGCGCAAAGGAGATAGATCTAAAAAGAGGGTCAAGTTCAATAATTCTATCCTTCCAGCCATCTAAATTGGCCACCATAAGTGATCCTTTTCGATTAAGCCAATCGATGACGATCTTGGAATCCCCCAAAACATGTAAGTCATAAACTAAAAGTCTTGAGGCAAGAGTTAAAGTAGCCCAACCTCCCATGAGCTCTGCCCTGGAATTTATTCCCCTTTCATAGTTTAAGGTCCATCTAAACTATTTATGCTCATCTACCTTTAAGACACCACCAACACCACTAAGAGTACCATTCTGTTGTGCAACCCCATCAAACCAAGCATGAGCTTTATCTACAGGAAGGAATGTAGATATAAGCCTAGGGATATAATCTTTTTGTTTTTTCCCCAATTTACCCACAACTCCTAGAGAAAGATAAACAATTCTCTGCAAAGATGGGATCCTATCCTCAAATATTGATTTATTTTTGTCCAACCAAATGTTCCAGCAAGTATATGCATGAAGATCTTGTAAATTAAAATTATAAGATGCCCAATTTTGGAAGAAATCATTCACCGAAGTGCCATTCCAACCATAAGTAAGTTTTAGAGCCTTTTTCACTTCCTCCCAAACTGAAATAGTAAAGGAACAATTGACAAAAATGTGTTTGCCTGATTCTCTCTTAACTCTGCATAAATAGCATAATCCGGGCCCCTTCCAACCTCTTTTCTGCAAATTTTTCCAGGTTAAGATTTTGTTTTCAGCTAGGAGCCAAACGAAAAGCTTTAGCTTCAATGGGCAGTTCCATTTCCATATTTTCCTCTTCCATCCCCCTATCTTGAATCTCCATAATTTGTTTGAGAGGGATTCATAAACATTCTTAACAGAAATTTGTCCCGACATATCACCTCCTGTCCATATTAATTTGTCTGGCCTGTCCACTAAAAATATACCTGAATTGTTCAAATTCTTTCTGAAAATATCCCATTCCGCTGCAAGATCCTCCTCTAGACCCAACTCAACATTACTATACCATCTTTGTCCTATCGTGCCTCTCACCGAGATTTGACTCGCCTGATATAAGAGATGGATGTTCCTTTGGTTGAGATTGTTTACCAAGTCCTGCGTTAAAAAAGAATCATGTCCCAGACCTAGGATAACATCTCTCCCAACTGAGATAGAATGTCCCGATCCCGGCTTCCATGTTATCCATTGAAGAATAACTGGTAAGGTGTTTTGAATATTTTTCCAGGACTATGATCCAAAGTATGAGAATGCTTCCATTGATCGCAACTAAGACAACATTGATCCATGTGAAAAATATTTGTCCTTGATCACCCTTTGCCAAATTCTCGGCTTCATCAAGGCTCACCATAAGGTGTTTGTTGCCAAAGATCTGTAGAAAACAAAGATATTCCAAAGGCCCCATCCTCCATAATGTTTAGGTTTAGTTATGGATTGCCAACTACATAAATGATAACATCGCTTGTTTTTGTTTCTTGACCAGAGGAATGATATAATCAACTTGCGGATCCTATTGATCCAGATTTATTTTCGGCACAAAATGAGAGTGGATATATAATAAAGAAATGCATACAGATATCACAGATATCCAATAATATAACAGAAATATATCAGAGATGCAACCATAAACACAGATATACAGTGATACATGATTTCTATTAATGAAAGAAATGTACAGAGACTGTACAAATATATAGTGAAAGACTCGCTAGAATGGTGGCAGCTTATCTCTGAGAAGAGATGTGACGTCTACTCGCATTCACAAGAAGATGATTACAATGAGGCTTTGAAGGCCTTTTTACAATAAACAAGAATGCCAGAAACCCTAGACATCCGAAAACCTAACCCTAGGAGATGAAGCGCCAAAAGTCATGTGGGCCCCGTTTGGGTAAGTTAGTACATCAATTTCTCGGGGTCGTAACTTTTGCACACGATCTCTGTTTTAGGCGTATGATAGCCCGTTGGAAAGGTATCATCAAGGAGATTCATTTTTGGGGCTCAATCATTCCTTTATATATCATTGAGAATATCTATCTAGAAAAACCTTTATTTAGACCCTCACAATGGCCCCGAAAGTTGAAAATTGCTAAAAATAGTAAATTGCCAAAATTGCCAGAAAACTGTTTTGAGCCAGTTGGAAAAAGGTGGGTGGCCACTAATATCCACCTAGATCAATCCTCCCTCATTAGGAAGCAATGGTCTCCATTGCGTTGAGTGTCTGAGGGAGAGGAAAAAACGTTTGCTGAATCTGAATCTTGGTGAGCTGCTTGCCTTGCTGGAGACGTCGCGCTGCTCGGTTTGTGGAAGGCTATCATGAGCATGTGGTTGGAAGGGTTGGACCTTTTTAACCAATCTGGATACATGAGATTCTTTTGTGCAGAAGTAAAATTTACACTTTGTTACAATCTTGTCGACCTGCTTCTGTTGGATAGAAGGTGCTTGGGCCGAGGCTGTAGTGGTTGCAGTATCATTTTGTTCACCTTTTGAACAGATTGTGAAGAAGCTGAATTTTGTAGCATGAGATACTACCTTCCATAAATTTTTAGGTGGAACAATAGTCAGAACTACCTCTGGTATTGTGTAGAGATGACCCCCCAGAGAAACAATGACACTGCGAGGTTGAGACTCATAAACAACATGGCGCTTCCACATATATGGTTGGCCCAAGATAACATCACAGACATCCAGTGGGGAAACATCACATAATACCTCATCCTTGAAGGGATGGATGCCTTATGACAATCAACACTGCTGGCTGACATGAAGATCTCATCCTTGGCGAAGCCACCCGATGTTGTATGGTTGCGGGTGTGGTGTTGTTGGCAATCCCAACTGTTTGACGACCTCTGCTGAGATGAGGTTCTTTTGGCTTCTGCTATCAACAATAAAATGCAGTGGGGTCCCCTTCACCCACATCTATGAATGAAAAAGGAGCTCCCCCTCTTCAGGATCTATTGGTTCTTCTGGTTGAATTGTTGTGATCACGACAATAACAGTGGGGTCTGCGTCGATGATCTGTCTTTTACCAATATTTTCATAATCAAATTTTGAATCAGGGTTTGGCTCCTTGTCTTTGATCTCGGCCACCAATTACTATTTTGAGTGACATTCATCGATGTTGTGCTAGGGGATTTTGTGGAAATCGCACCATTTTCCAGTGTCCTTCTTTGTCTTCTCGTGGCCCTTCTTTTCCTGTGGCTTGGACTGGTTTTCGAGAGATTGTTTGTTAGGGACATCTTTTTCATACTTTGGTTGTTGCGGATTTGCAGACCCGAACTCTCGTTTGTTCTGGTGCTTAAATTTTTGCTCGATTTTAACAACACATCGATAAGCAACACCGAGTGATGAGATGTCTAAAAAATCCATTTCATTTTGGATGTATTTGTGTAGAGCCCCATGGTATTTCAAAACCAAATGTCGTTCAGAGTCTTTGATACCCAGCTTGGTGCGCAAGGTATGGAAGGTATTGGTGAAATCTGGAACTGCTTGGCCCCTCTCTTGCCGCAGTGTGGTCCATCTCATGTATTGGTCCTCATAGTTTCCAACAGGGTAATACTGTTCCTTTACTGCGTCCACAAAAAAATCCCAAGTGGGCTCGACCCCATATATTCTAGACTCCTCTGTGGAAATTTGCTCCCAATATATTTCCCACCAATGTTTGACACGGGGGAGAGATTTAAGGAGTGTGAAGGTGATATTTTCCCCGTCGAAAAAATGGTGAACAAAGAAATAACCATCTAGCATATTTAACCATTTGTCTAGGGCATCCACATCTATCTGACCTTCAAATATGGGAATATCAAAATTAACCTGTTCCTTGAAAGGAGAGGTTCTTCCAAAGTGGTTGTTTGATGAAGATGTGCCTATTTCTATCGACAGGCATTGAAGGATGTGGGAAAAATTATCCATCATTTTGATCCCTCTATCACGTGAGAGCTTGCTCAAGCAATAGATTTATAGGATCGTCTGCTCCGTCGTTTTTCTTTTCTTCCGCCATGGAGGGTTTCTTGCGTGTGAGAGAGCGATTGTCTTCAATAGAGACAATATTGAGACCCAAATTTCTATACTCGGACCTCGTCGGGGACATGCACTGAAAAACGATCAAGAGCAGCCTGCTCTGATACCACTGATCCAGATTTATTTTCGGCACGAAATGAGAGCAGAGATATAATAAATAAATGCACAGAGATATCACAGATATCCAATAATATAACATAAATGTATCAGATATGCAACCATAAACACAGATATACAATAATACATGATTTCTATTAATGAAATAAATGTACAGAGACTGTAAAAATACAGAGTGAAAGACTCGCTAGAATGGTGACATCTTATCTCTGAGAAGAGATGTGAAGGCTACTCGCATTCACAAGAAGATGATTACAATGAGGCTCTAAAGGACTTTTTACAATAAACAAGAATGAAAAAAACGCTAGACATTCAAAAACCTAACCCTAGGAGATGAAGCGCCAAAAGTCATGTGGGCCCCATTTAGGTAAGTTAGTACATCAACTTTCTGGGGTCGTAACTTTTGCATACGATCTCCATTTTAGGCGTATGATAGCCCATTGGAAAGGTATCATCGAGGATATTTATTTTGGGGGCTCAATCGTGCCTTAGAATATCATTGATAAGCTCTATCCCGAAAAAAATTCATTTAGGCCCTCACAATGGCCCTAGAAGTTAAAAACTGCTAAAAATAGTAAATTGCCAAAATTGCCAGAAAATTGTTTTGAGCCAGTTGGAAAAGGTGGGTGGCCAAAAATATCCACCTGGATCATCTGTGGAAAACCTAAATCGATATATGTGCAAGGGCCATCCAGTATACCAGAAGGCTCTCAAGAACCGCTTTTATTAAAACAAAGCACCCCCCCAGGGAGAGCCATTTATTACACCAGTGATTTATCCTGGTCTCGAACTTGTCGATAAGCCATTTCCAGTCCTCTGACTTATAACAATATGGATTCATCAAATATCCCAATTATTTAAAGCCCACAACAAGCTCTTTACAGGAGAAAAGGAGTAAATCTTTTAAAGACAGTAAAGTTTCTAGAGAAACTCTCGAATGCATGAAAACAGACTTCTGAACATTTATCACCAATCCCGAGGCCTGACAGAATACATAGAGAATAGCTTGGATTTTATCCCATTCAGAAAGAGAATCTCTTGACATTATAAGGATTTCATCAACAAATAAAAGGTGAAGAACCTTTATTAGTCTGGAAACCTTTATCCCCGTGAGAGTACCATCAGCTTGTGCTTTCTTTAAGTAAAGACTAACACCTTCCATAATGAGGATGAAGAGTAAGGGTGACAACGGACAACCCTGTCTAAATCCTCTGTTGCTCTTGAATAAGTTGGAAGCCTCTCCATTAATCAAAATAGCATAGGATGTAGAGATTACACAAGCCATAATCCAATTAGTTGTTGATAGCCCAAAGCCACATTGTAGTAGAATTAATCTTAGAAATCCCAATTGGTACAATCATAGGCCTTTTTAAAATCAAGTTTCAGGATTATAGCTTGAAGTTTTTTATTTTTAATACTGTGTAAACACTCTTGTGCAGTACCGATTGCATCAAGTATTTGTCTTCCTTTAGGAAAACCCAATTGCTCTTCTGAAAGTGTTCTAGACAATAATGGCTTGATTCTCTTTGCAATAACTTTAGTAATGATCTTGTAACATAAGTTACAAAGAGAAATAGGCTGAAAATCACTAAAAGAAGATGGACTATGAACTTTGGGAATCAAAGCCAAAAAAATTGAATTAATCGAACTGATAACCTCCCCTCTAATTCTTGTTTCTTCAACCATATCTAACAAATCCTGTCCAACCAATTCGAAAAAGTTAAAGAAAAATTCAATGGTCCATCCATCAGGATCCAGACTTTTGTCCCTAGAAAAACCCTTATAATCTCATAGATTTCATCCTTCGAAATCACCTTTTCTAGTGAAAGAACCTCATCCTCACTCACAAAGTTTGGGAACAACCTGACAAAGTTGATCCGATCTTCAATGATGTTCTGGCCTGTATCACTAAAGAGTGACTTGAAGTATTTAATTGCTTCTTCCTTGATGGCATTTTGCCTCGAATGGATGCCCTCTATATCATCCTTTATCTCCCAGATGTATTTTTTATTTCTTCTATAGCTTGCAAAACGGTGAAAAAATTTGGTGTTGTTATCACTACTTTTAATCCATATCGCCCTACTCTTTTGTCGCCACCTTTATTCCTCTGCCAACAATAATTTCTTCCTCTCCGCCTCAAGTGTGTATAAAGAATGAACAGAGGCATCAAAACTTGTTCCTTGTGTCAAATGTTTATAACTGAAATCAAGAGCCTCTTCAATCTTAGCCAAGTCTAACTAATCCCGAAGGTGCTTCTCCTTAGCCCACAGTTTAACTCGAGCTTTTAAAAGAGATAGTTTCCCAACCAGTCTCCTTTGTGCTCCTATAATAAGAAGAAGACGTGGATCGTTCCAAACTTCCCGAACCAACCCATCAAAGGAATCATCACCAATCCATGTTGGGTTTAATTTAAAAGGACATGCAACCGCCAGAATCTCAACACCAAACTCAAGGAAAACTAATGCATGATTAGACATGAAAGGGAATTGAAACTAGGTCCTATACCTCAGAGTGGATGTGATGAGATCCTCCGCTATGTAAATTCGATCAAGGCATTTTTCTATACTGTCAGCACCAGACCTACCATTTTTCCACGTAGGAACGACCATGGTGAAGACTCCCCTTCTCTCCTCGGGGCTGCTCGACCTCCCGATCAAGGATCTTCAATTCTTAGAGCCGAATCGGCCATATGAAACCTTAATGGTCTCGCTTGTAATTAAACACAGGCTCTTTCAGTATTTTGGCGCAGGTTCTATGACACCTGCAACCTCTCCCTTCGCGCTGCTAAAATATCAGGGTTCAGGCGCTAGCTCCTCCTCCGTTAGCCCTTTCCCATATGTGACCTCGGGCTAATGTCCACCCACTATTGCGGACACGGTTGGGAGTGGTTTGGGATCAACCCACTTTTCTCCACACAATTCACTACCAATCGCCACATGTCCCCTTTGCAATACCATGGTTTTGATTGCAACCCGCTCTTAAACCTTTAAAGTTCGAGCACTTTTTGTCCCCGCAATCCTGTGTGACCATCAATCTCGCGATATCTAGTGGAGCCTCTCGATCAATGGTTCAAATCTACTTCCTTTCCTTCCTTCTCTCTGGATCACGCTCTCCTAGATCTCTGTGATCTGTTGACATGTGTCCCGTTCAAATCAACGGTCGTGATTGATTTTGCCTTTCGGACTTCGGGAGTTTCAACTCTCAACTCCTTCTTACTTTGCAGTGGCGATCTTCCCGAATGGAAGATCTGCTGACACTTTTCCTCCTCAAATTGATGGCCCTAGCCGCTTCAGAACTTCGGGCTTCGAAAAACTCAACTTTCAACCTTCACTTTCCCCCGAAGTGTGCGGATTTATTCCACATGTTCTCTTGAATTGAACGACTATAATTTACTTCGGACCTTCGGGTTTGAGAGATATCAAATCTCAACTTCTCTAGAGTGATTTTATATGAAGTTCAAAATCTTTCGCCACGTGTCCCTCTAAATCTGACGGTCCAGATTCACTATGGGCTTCGATTTTCGGGAGTTTCAATTCTCAACTGAAATCGTCGAAGTGATTTTTCCCGAATCCTCACATCTGTGGACACATAACTCCTTGCCAACCAACGACCAAGATCCATTTCGGTTCTTCGACAATTTCTCCTCTTATGTGCACGCAGAGGCTAAAGCTCATGCACTTTTCCCAAATCCAATAGTCTGGAGTGATCTCGCTCCCTCCTGAATGGATCTTAACCCTTTATCTTTTCCAACCTTCGAAAATTCTTCTTCTGAAGGATTTCTCCCTCTAAGTCCTATGTACTTGTTCTTCCTTCGAACTTGAAATTCCCCAAAGGGATTTCTTCGACACTTAGTCAATTTTTGGTCCTGTTCACTCCTTGCAACTGACCTCTACACTGTCTTACAAGAAAAACTGAGTTATGCCTCCAAAGTTTTCTCCAAGTCAAAGACTTCGCATATGCACTCCTTGCGTTCAATATGCACACTCTGCATACAAAAGTTCCACGCTATCTCTTCTGAGCTTCGAGTCGAAAGACTCTCTCACACACACTCCTTGTGTTCGGTATGCACTCCTTGCATAACTTATAGAAGATAAACAATTGAAACTTATTCAATTCTTCATGAATTCATTCATTCACCATGTACCTCATACATCCACAAAATTCATAACAACAATAAAACTGTAAAACAATATCAAAATTGTACAATTGTATAAATTCTCCTATGTTCTATTCATTCCAAAAAACACATGATTACACTGTTATCTCTTATGAACAATACAATGAAAAAAAACTTGTCTAAGGACCGAGAGACTTTTTATCTTCTCTTCCTCCTATCTAAATTCTATCACCTTCTACTCTAGCGGTTACCTACCCAGCTTAATTAAATGCAACGTAATGACTAATAAGGGCTAATATCCTACACCTATAAATTTTTTACAGTCATGTAAGGATTTACAATGATCCATCATTTCAAACGGTGGGCCCGACTTTACATACAATTATTTTAATTAATGAGAAATTCAAAAAATCTCCACACCGCTACCAAGCTGGTTAAGAGTTGGTTTGGTTCTTTCAATGTGTTGAGGTCTCGATTTCGCTTCCACTTTCACTTTTCTTAATTTGATAGCGATGCTCCTGCATCAGACCTCAGCCGAGACAACATCCACTAAGTTGTTTTTTAAAAATAGAGATTTAAAAAAACCAACCAAAGATTCAACTTGTGTTGATTTCCCCCAAACCTCCTTAGAAGAAGTAGTGAAATTCATATCTCCAACAATAATTAAGTCTTTATGAGCTAATAATCCCGTACCATCCACAAAATCCCAGAAAGATTTTCGGTCCTGACAGGGCCCGCAAACATTTAGAAGAGTTATCTTTCTGTTGTCCATTAGAGAAGTTCCTCACCAAAAAATACCACCACTGCTTAGATAAGGATCAAGTACAAAAAAAATTAGATCCCAAGATGCTAGAAGTCCACTAGAAGTCCCCACGACACTAACAGCATAGATCATCTAGTCAGGTTTGATCTTATTCATAAATAATATTTCCTTATCCGTAGCCACCAATGTTTATTGAAGGAAAGTAATGTTTGGAGAAGTTTTAGACAATAGTCTATGAAGGGAGGCCAGTTTGAGGGGTCCTCCTACCCCTATGATGTTAAGAAGGATAATGATTTATCCCTTTCCAGGGATTTCATGCCTCTAAGCACCCCTTGTTAAGTGATTGTAATAGGTAAAGTATCTGAAATAGAACTGCTAGCCCTTGCCTTCTGGTGGCTACTTCTTGTTTTTATTGGCAAGACTTCAAACCCTAGACCCCTTGACCATGCAGGGTCAGAAACATAATGCGTCCCATTCCCTTGGTTACCCCTGAAAATCCCTTGGACTGGCTAACTATCCACCGAAAGGTTGCCCAAAAAGGTCGGTAAAGGAATATGGTTAGAAACCCTGTTAAGTGGAGGTACTAAATCAGAAATCAATCTATCCAAAACAAAATCACTAAGGGTCGACTCACTATAACCAGGAGCAATAAAAGAAACATCCTTAGTTCCAGACATACTATTTATAGTATCATTAACCCCACAGATAGGAGAAACCTCATCTGAATTCAAATTTCTGTCCCCACCCAAAGAAATGAACTTGGGTTATAAATAAATAGTCTTTTCAGAATCAAGACCCTTCCTTAGGGACTATTCAGGGAAGAGGATAGAATTTAAATGTGCGTGCTCCCAAGCAGATAAATAGAAGTAAAGTTTAGGTCAATAGTGTTTCAGCTTGCCTACAAAATAAGTGTTCTGCATAGAAGGACTGTCCTCTGAGCTAAGCCCCAGATAATCCAGTGGGTCTGGTTCTTCCTCCAGTAGAGTGACAATGCCACCAAGCATTTCATCTGAAGAAACATCGTCAGCCAAAGAGCCAAAAATGTTTTGACAATCCTTTCTTAAGTGTGGTGTCTGCCTGCAGATAGTATAGCGGAATGGTATCCCCAGATAGTCCAAACACTGAACAAACAAAAGACACCTCCACTCAATCTCTAAAACTCCCAAGAGTCCCACATGTAATCCACTTCTACAAGCAATTTTGGAATTCTTTTATCCGACGACTTCATAGTAGCTTCATCTATACTTAAAAAATGACCAATGGAATTCCCAACCGCCTCTAGAGATTTTAAGTTCCACAGTTGTAAGGGGTGACTTAGGAGGAGCACCCACATATGCCTAAAACTAAAATACTTAGTCGCAGGATTAAAACTAAGGCGCCACCTTTTTAACATCATGCTCCCTATGTCGTAACTCCATAACTTATTCAGGACTAATTCAAAATCCTCCAGACTCTTGATCACAAAGCCCATCCATCCTCTCGACAGTGATAGTAACTCAGGTGAATATCCTAGCAAAGGTTCCCATCACCTAAGCACCCACTCGTCAAGGGGTGAAACACAACGAGAGCGATAATCCAGTCTACCAACTAAGGCGCAAAGCACCAAGTTGCAAGACTCTTCTAATCTAATGTCCATTCCCATAACCAGTTTTCGCTTCGATTTATTTGGTTTCCACACCTTCACCATGCGCTTGGCCCTATTTCTTTGGTATAGTTGGGAATTTCTTACAGAATCAATTCCATTTACATTCTGTGCTACCCCCGAACTCTCCTTCGCCAACCCTCCTGACTCCTGAACCCTCTTTGCAGATGGAAAATCCCCAGAAATCCCTCCTACTAAATCTGCAGCGACTTGCAGAATACAGGGCTCCAAAGTGTTTACAATATTTTGAAAACAACGAGGCTCGACAGGTAATACACCCACATTAACCTCTGCATTAAAACTCTCACCAGAATGATGGTAAGTGTCATTTATCCTGCTAATTGCATCAACCGAGGCGAAGAAACCTGACCTCTCCCAATGCTCCTCGTCAGCTGCACTTAGCTGAGCGCTGACTTCACTTTCCATTAAGGCAACACCTGGAAGTCACTGGTGGCTCCAACGCAAAACACAACCAAGTCTGATTGAAGAAGGGTCTCATCATCGTTATTACACTCTGGGAAATGAGTAGTTAGTTAATAAATAACAAGACAACGTCTATAGTGCCGTAGTCAGGTTACCGACTAGGTGGCTCATAACACTAACTCCTTTCTTAGAACATTAATGATCTATTTCTTCTGATGCAGACTTCAAAAGAAACCATAACACTAGATTCCCTCCACCCAACACCCTCGACGACTTCTCCAAGAGGCCAGCTAACTAGTCTTCTATCTCACCAGATTGTAAAAAAAAATGCCATCACACTTCCCTGGAAAACCACTTCGTGTTTGTTTTTCTAGCTCTAGCTTCAAAAGTTTCAGGAAGTTTGAGTTCCAGAACCCATCACCCACACCGCATCTGCCATGGAACCTGCAACTTTTGTTCCAAGGTGACTTTGTCCACTTGTCATACATTGTCTATATGATGTATATAAAAGTAGATGTTGTTTGGTTTCTTGCTTGTAATATTTAGAATAGGAAGAAGACATTAATGACTTAGTTATAAAATTTGAAGGCATTTTTGTTATAATATTTAAAGGTATTTTTTTTATAGGTGTATAATATTTATACGTAATTTTGTTATAAGTGAGTTAAAAAGGTGATAATTTTTCTTTTTGGTTAAATTTGTTTATCCTTTGTGAAGCAAAGTTCCACCTTGATTTACTTTATTATTTGAAATTTTAATAATTCAGGTCTTCTTAAAATGGACCAAAACCCCAAAGGATAAAGCTTTGTGGTCAAAGTCAACCTAAGCATATTATAAAACATTGTAGCTGAGGCTAAACAACATGATTGAAAAATTTTCAAGCCTTAGATTTCAATAAAAATCATCAGGTCCTTATCTGTTGAAAACATATAATACTTGTGTCCACAAGAATTACATCCCAATGTTTATTACATGAGTAAATTCTGACAAATCGCTTACATAACAAAATACATAAGAAAAACATGGCTAAAATGGATTACGCATCTGACTTCCTGTCACCATTGGTTGTGTTTCCATATAATATTTTTTCTTCTTTACGACTGTTGTCCACACTTCTTTTGTGTTTGATGAAGTCCTTGTTGCTCCCTTCAATCTAGATTTGTATTGATCTGGAGGTTCTATGTGATTTACTATCTCATCTTCTTCAGCTTGATCTTGTAAGTTTTAAACCTGTGAAGTAAAGTAATGCATACATATTATCCTAAGAAAAACATAAATTAATCAATGGCTCATACACATAATACACAAAGATTTACGCTGGAAACCCTTAACCGAGAGAAAACCAACCTTCCTTGGTGTCACACGTTTCAACTCTTCATTATATTAATTTCACCATTCACAATACAATGTATACAATATTTTAGGTATTTCATAGCTACCAAAACCCTAATCCCTTAATCCTGGATTAATTTAGAAAACAACTAAAAATAGAAAAAAACGCCCAAAAATAGAAAAATCCCGCCCCCCCCTAGGAAATCACCTGACACACACGACACAAAGGGTGAAGGAATTTGGGATCGTCAAACACAGTTGTCGAATCTGACGCGCCCACAGACACACATGCAAAGAATATAACACATACCCAACATTCTCGCACTTGTTGTTTTCTTTGCATACAGGGGTTCACATGATTACATAGTCAACAATCCAGGGCAACAATGCCCATTGTTACTCTAACCAGGATAAATTCTCTATGCTCACAGACTTTTTCAATGAATCTGCAACATTCTTCAAAGTGTCAACCTTTTCCAACAACACCTTCTTTTCTTCAACCATGTCTCTCACAAAGTGATATCGAACATCAATATGATTTGTCTTCGAATGATAAGCAAGGTTCTTTACCAGGAAGATTGCACTCTGACTATCACAATCTAATCTCACTACTTGTTGTACCAACCCAAGACCTGAACACAATCTCTGTAACCATACTGATTCCTTGCTTGCATGAGTGGCTACCATTTATTCAACTTCTATAGTTATGAGTGACACTACAACCTATCTTTTGTTCATCCAACTGATTTATCCTCCAAATAGGTTAAACACATACCCACTTGTAGATCTTATGTGATCCAAGTCTCCAACCCTATCTGCATCAACAAACCCATGTATGTCCAACACTTTTTCCAATCTTATTCTTCCTTGGTAGCACAATCCATAACTGGTAGTGCCAAACAAATACCTGAAGACCCTCTTTACTGCTATCCAATGCTCTTTCCCTGGTTTTGAAATATACCTTCTCAAAACTCCCACTTCATGTGCAATGTCCGGTCTATTACAGACCATTTCATACATCAAACTACCAATTGCACTAGCATACAGAACATGGGACATGTCCTCTTCTTATTCCTATGTCTTGGGACATTGATCTACATATAAATTTACACCTATAGGAATAAGAACCTTGACCGGTTTACTTCCATGCATATTAAACCTATGGAATACCGTATCAACATATTTTCTCTAATTCAACCAATTTTTCCTATTTGCATGATATCTTTTAATCTCCATTCCCATAATAAAGTTAGCAACATCGATATCCTTCATGTCAAATTTGGAGGATAGTTGTGATTTCACCTCCTTGATAACATCCATGTTATTTCCTACCAGCAACATGTCATCAACATACAACACTACATAAATGAAGTGATTACCAACCTACTTGGAATATACGCAGTGATTTTCCCTGCTTCTCACAAATCCCAATCCAAGGATGTATGTGTCAAACTTTTGGTACCACATCCTAGGTGATTGCTTCAGACCATATAGTGACTTATTTAGCTTACATACCAACTCTTTTTTTCCCTTCACTACAAAGCCTTCTAGTTGCTTCATGTAGATTTCTTCTTCTAGATCCCCATGTAGGAATGTTGACTTCACATCCATCTATTCCACTTCAAGATCAAAAGCAACAACAATAGATAAAAGAAATATAATAGAAGTTAACTTGGAAACATGAGAAAAAATCTCACCAAAGTCAATTCCCTCTACCTGGGAATAACCTTTTGCTACTAATCGAGCTTTGTATTTCTCCACTTTTCCTTCTGCATTAAACTTCTTCTTAAACAACCATTTGCTACCGACATATTTTCTTCCAGTTCGAAACTCAACTAGATCCCATGCCTCATTCTTATCCAAGGCATCCATTTCTTCAACCATGTCCTTTTTCCATATTTTACTATCCTCTGAATTCACTGCTTCCCTGACAGTTCTGGGGTCATAATCAATAATAGATAAATCAAAATTAGAATGAAAATCAGGTGGACTATACCTTTCTAGTTTCCTTCTTTCCCTCACTGATCTCCTCAATACTGGGGTATGGGGTTCTTCTTCTTCCGCTTCATCATCTTCAGTTGAATCAGATTTTTCATCATCCAAATCAAACTCTATTTTCTCAGGTTCTTCTTCCCTTGGTATGAATTCCTGTTTGGGAACATCTTTCACCTCTCTAAAAACAACATCCTGACTGTAAACAATCTTCTTAGTTTATGGGTTCCAAAGCTTATAATCTTTCACACCATCTTTATAACCAATAAAGATACACTTTTCATCTTTATTATCCAGCTTACTCCTTTTTTTTTTCCTTTGGAACATGTACATAAGCACCACAAACAAACACTCTGAAATGTTCAAGAGAGGGTTTCTTACCAATCCATACCTTGTGTGGAGTTTTATCATCCAGTGTTGATGAGGGTGATCGATTGACCAGGTAACATGTTGTACCCACTGCCTCTGCCCATAATTCCTATCCTAAATCGACACCCCTAAGCATGCTCCTTGATTTTTCCATCAATGTCCTATTCATCCTTTCTGCAACTCCATTATGTTGAGGTGTGTATGGAGTAGTATTCTGCCTTGCTATACCACACTTCATACAGAATTCTTCGAATTCATTTCCGCAAAATTCTCCACCATTATTTGTCCTCAATACCTTTATTTTCTTCTCTGTCTGATTTTCTACCAGATCCTTAAACACTTTTAATTTATCAAATACCTCGAATTTATTTATGAGAAAATAAATCCACGTGTTCCTTTATAAATCATCTATCAATGAAACATAATACACAGATTTACCTAGTGATGGAACATGCACAGGTCCAAACACATCACTGTGTATCAAATCTAAGATCCCATTTTCTCTTGTTGCACCAGATGGGAATCTTACTCGAATCTGTTTACCATATATGCAATGTTCATAGAAATTAAAATCCAGAGTGAAATTAGACATACCTTCAACCATACCTTTATCATGTAATGCTCGAAGTCCCTTTTCTCCAATATGCCTTAGTCTTTGATGCCACAACATGGTCTTCTTTCCAGGGGAAATATTGGTCTTGTCTTCTTTATTTCTCTGCTCAGGGACAACAAAAATGTTACACCCATTAGTATAAGTTCTTCCCAACAACTTGTACAAATTTCCACACCAAACTCCCCTCATCAACACCATTTCTCCTCATACCATCTTGCAAGTTCCCTTTCCCAATACAATATCCACACCTGCATCATCCAGCTTGCTTACAGATATTAGGCTCATGGCTAGTTTTGGAATGTGCAGAACCCCAGGGAGGGTTCTAATCCTTCCATATTTTAGCAACAACTTAACCCTTCCATGTCCCATGATTTTGGATGTCGATTCATCTCCTAGGAGTACATCACCACCATCATATTTTCCATATTCACAGAACCACTCCCTGTGAGGAGTCATATGACATGACGCACCTGAGTCGATCAACAATACACCACGGTTTGCATGTGTACCTGTAGATGCCAGATAAACATCACCTCCTTCTTCATTGGAGGTTTTTGTCTCTGTGGAAGAGGCATTATCATATCCCTTTGGTTTATCAACCTTCTTAGATTTGCAATCTTTCTTATAATTCCCCACTTTACCACACTTCCAACATTTCCTCAAATATTTTCCTGGAGACTTAGATATACCTTTAGATTTAAATCTCCCCCCCCGAAGACTTACCAGGCTTCCTGTCTTGGGTACGACCTCTTACAAATAAATCATCTGTGCTCTGACCATCCATGATTTTCCACCTCATCTCTTCAGATAAAAAGGATGAAACTACATCCTCATACTTCAATGTAGATTGAGTGGTACTACCAATTGCTACAACCAGTTTATCCCAAGAGTCTGACAAAGAACATAACAAAGTAACAAAATTATCTTCTTCTGCAATTGTAATATTAAAAGAGACAAGTTGAATTACAAGAGTATTGAAGGCATTTAGATGTTTTGTCTAAAAATATCCATCTTCCATCCTAAATGATACAACTTCTTTCGAAGAAACAACTTGTTTTCGAGGGACTTTGATTGATACAAATTCCCTAACTTATCCCATAGTTCCTTGGTTGTAGATTCTCCCGAGACATTCAACACAATTGAATATGCCAAGAAGAGTCGAATAATACTCCTTTCTCTTCTATCCAACTTCTCCCAATCTTCCTTCGACATACTTGTAGGTTGTGTACCAGAAGATTGTGTACCAATAGACTATCACTACTACATATGGGTGGATTATTCCATGAAATTTTTCCACGTTTTCATTAGTTTCATCTTTTTTTTAAACAGGGCGGGATTTTCGTCGATATTGCCACAAACGTTCGACGCAATATCCACGAATAGGTGATGTTAACTTGGTCGGGATTTTCGTCAAAATAGCGATGAACTTTCGTGGCAACAGTGACAAAATTTTTGCCTATCTCATTGGTCAGTGTTAACGACTAGTTGACTATTTGATCTATATATACCTGGCTTTAGGAGACTTTGCGACACAATTTCTATAGTTGTGACATTGTTCTTGTCTTTTGTTTGAGCTGTTTATTTTTTCCGTCACCCACCGGTTGAACAAATCCAATTCTCGATCTACATAGTTGGGATTTTGAATTTGCAAGGTTAGTATTTTTTTTTCTTATTGATATACTCATTTAATTTGTACTTTTTTGTTCAAATGTTCAAATTTCATGTAGCTTGTTTTTTCCTTGATAATATATTATATGTGTAGTACC
>ML779882.1:403306-432042 GCA_009831015.1 Picea engelmannii | reverse complement strand
CATTAATGCATTGATGACAAATCACGAAAAAAACTGACAAAAAGCCATGATAATTCCATTTCAAGCAAATCGAGCCATGGAATGAATTCAAAGAAGTTCATATGAGCATGCACACCACGTTGAATATCCAGAGAACCAAAAAATCTAGATGACGTAAATAAGACAAATCATCAAAACCTCGTGTCACGAAAGATAAGCCAAAGAATCGATAAAATGATGTCACGCTAAACATCACAGAAAACAAACCAACAAATCATCTTCTTCAAAACAAAATCAAAAGCATGGTTTTTCCAAAATTCGAATGGGGTCCTGTTCAATTTTGAAAAAAATTTAACGTGAGTTGTTGGGGCCCAACAAACCCAAAGCTAGAAAAATATCTTTGAAGAGATATGTATTCACATTGACCTAAACCAACTACCTTAACCACTTGAGACTTAAAATATTCAAGTCTCTTAAATACATTGCAAGGAGGAGAGAATACCACATTGCATTAAATTATGGTACCCTAGTAGCATGTAGGGTAAACCCTTAACCAAGTCAAATTCACTTAACCTAACAATTCAACTTGACATGGTATATACTAAGGAACATATTCAACCCCTGTTATCCTATCACTTAGAATCAATAATAAATTAATGACCCATACCTAGAATTTTGTATACATGTGACCAAGTGAATCATGAATAAGAATGCCTAATTAAATCTTACATAAATATGTTCATCATTTGAGCATTCACATGCCATTAACACCAATCCTACAAAGCACATATGCCCAAACAAAAAGTAGATTACATGCCACAACTTGTAACTCATAACCTAAGAGTATATCCAACAGCGTGCAATCCAAATATACCGATAACTTATGACTTAGTTATGATTTAGCAAGAACCGATACATCCACAATAGGTGCACCTATTCTTATTAGGGATTTGAACCCGAGTGGAGAGAGCTCAAGCAAAACCTCCCAACCAACTCGTCAAACCCCATCGAACCCCATCGACCTTAATCAAATGGAAACCATTATCATTTTCTGGCTGGAATCTGGAGTCCACAAGGGCACGATGTTATGAACATAACAACACACAAAGTCGTATTCTCCATGATCTCCCTACAACTGACAAGGGAATTTTCTCCAAGCACATCAATCACTCACATTCGCATAAACAATTGATTGCAACAATTTTTTGATCTCAATTAACATGCACAACATTTTAACACTTATCAACACATGCACAACTCAACTCGCATGAGATCAACCGACTGAATTCACCTAAGTCGATCACCAACAACAGATCAAGAGATTTTAACTCAGACGAACTCAACAACTAATCGATCTTGAAAAAAATATATCAATTTCCAGACACCCATCATATGCACACGCTACGTTTGACTTCATAACGTGCGTGTCTGATTGTTGAACACATAATCTTGTCAATGAATTGCAACAAATCAACTGAGATTAATTTATGAAACCTGGCCATCGATATTCATATGTACAACTCCTCGTGCAACAAGCACACATTTAATATGCACATCTGATCTGCAGATATCAACTCATCCAAATCCAATTATCATTCTTAGACACACCAACACACTGATCACTACCATATAGTAGATTGCTTCATAGCAGGAAAGATCATTGTTTTCTTCTCTATTGCTTGTCCATTATCACAGACCATTCTCATGCAGATACATTTTAATATGGTATCAAACCTCAAGGAAACCTAGACTTCATTACATCTACATTGGAGGAATTTAGATAAATATCATTATGTAATTACTTATACAAAATCATTGCAAAGGTTATTCACATGAGAGTGAAAAGTTTGCTACTATGGGACAATATCAAATGAGCCATTTGATTTTCTTGAGGGAAGACAAATTCATAAGGCAATTGGGGTTGCAGAAGAGGGTCTTCATTCTATAAAAACAAAGAAAATCCCAGCAATGGTGATGAAATTTGATCTATCAAAGGCATATGATATGACAAGTTGATTTTATTTGATATTGATGTTCATGTTTCTTTCGTCAAGTGCGTTATGAATTGTGTGTTCATTGTGTCTTTCTATGTATTGATCAATGGATCTACCTCTCCTTTTTCAAAGCCTGGAAGGGGTGTACCATTTTCCCATTGACTTTTCTCATTGTGGTAGAGGGATCAAGTAAGGCCTTGGTGGAGGCTAAGAGATCTATTTCTTTCAAGGGAATAAAATTGGGAAGATTATTATATTTTTCCAATATATTGTTTGTTGATGACTTATTGTTGTTATATGGTGGTTCTAGGAGAGATGCTTTGAAATTGAAAGGGATTTTGGATTTATATTTCACTGCAAAAGGGATGAAGATTAATATAGGCAAGTCGCCTATTTCTTTCATGGGGTAAGTGAGAATGATCTCATAATCTTTTCTCAGATGTTTCTTTTTCAGTACGTAGATTTGAAAATAGGTTTAACTTAGCTAGAGTTTTATATTAAACCAAATGATTATGGCATTAAGGATTATGATTGGTTTATATTGAAAGTGGAGGAACAACTAAAAACTTGGTATAACACATGGTTATCTAGAGGAGGTAGGTTGGTGTTGACTAAATCTATGATTGAAGCAACTCCTATTTACTGGATGTCACTTGCTTTCGTTCCAAAATTTGTTCTTGATAAAATAAGGAAGATGAATCTCATGGTTTTATGGTCAGGGATAAGGAAAAAAGAGATATAACTTTGGTTAAATTGAAGAAAATAATGCTTCCAAAGGAACTAGGTGAATGGGGGATAAAATACATACATTTCTTTGTTAAATCTTCCACAACAAAGTGTGTGTGGAAGATAATATCTAGGAATGGTCTATGGTGTCAAGTGGTACATCAAAAGTATATATATATATTCAAGGACAAGTTAATAAGGTCCTCTAAGTCTCATCATAATGTATCAATAATACAAAAAGCTATGGTTTTAGCATCCCCCTAATCGATGGATGGTTTGTGTGGAAAATGGGCAAATGTAACAAGGTTAAATTGGGGGGAGACCCATAGGTTGGATGCGATGAATATTATTCATTATTTGAGAACTTAATCCAAATATAAAGGTTTGTTTAGGCTATGTCAAGTGGCTGATGTGACTATTTCATCAATGTCAATGTGGATACATGAATGGAAATCTACTAGTAGGATTGGTATTGTTGATGGTGAAGTTATGAAGTGGGGAGCATACTTAGCAAGCGTTCATGTCAACCTTAGAATTAGGGTAATCCCATGAATATGTGTCACCCTTTCTATTGTTTTTTTGGCAATGAAAATTTATAGGTTTTTTAATATAAGATATCAAAACTTATATTTACCTTGAGAATTTAAATATATAATAAAAAGAGAAATCGTATAGTATCTTGTTACCTTTTTACTTACTTTTTTTTCAAAAAAAATTATTGTCATTTACTATCTCATCTTTGCTTTCTATTTGCAATATATCCTTAAAAATTATAGAAAATTGAAAGAAATGTCTCTTTGTGCTACACTTTTTTTTGGTGTAAAATATTGTTTTCTTTAATATTTTTATGTGAACATAGTGATGTCTATATTGTTTTCTATATTTTTTACTCATAAATAATATTTTTACTTAATTAATAATAATAATAATAATAATAATAATAATCGTCGTCGTCATCATCATCATCATCATCTAATTTTAACGTAGTGACACCCTCCACCCAACTATTTGACTGCTAAAGTCTACGAAGGTATACATAACCTACCCCCCTCTGGATTTGAACTTGTGAGCTCCTAGAAGAAAACATGTGTTCTTAACCATTAAGCCAACTCAAGTTGTACTATTTTATTAACACCTTTATATGTGCACATTTTTCTTTCTAATATTAAAGAAATAAAAATAAAAATATCCTTTTGTAGAGAAAATATAGGAAAAATGAACCATGATTTTTGCTAATTTTATTTTTATTATAAATTTATATCTACAGATTTTTCTTTTGTGTATATTGATTGATGAAAATTATATATATATATATATATAAGAAAAGAAATAACTAAAAATAGATAATCACAATGAAACTCCAAAAAAATTATAGATATAAAAAGTAGATTCAATGAAGAATTTAATGGTTAAAGGTGTGATTTTCTTTTTTTTAAGAATTTGTAAGTGTGTGCACCTATTGAAATTGAAACTTCATAAAAAAAAATGCAATAACCAAGATTATTTATATTGACTTAACACTCTTCACCATAGTGAGAACTTGAAACCCAACTCTCGATTGAGAGTTGATGTATTTTTACTCTAAAATGAGATATTTTTCGTCTTAAACTTTTGATTGAGAGTTGGTGTTGACTTCAACTCTCGATCCAAAGATTGTATAAGATCTTGAATAGGAGTTTTATTTCATTAAATATCCATGTGTCCTTGCCAAAAAAGGTGACACATCTTCACAGGGTTACCCATTAAGGATGCAAAGGATGAGTTAATTTGGTTAAAGAATCCTACACTAGGCATTTATTCACCAAAATCAGGATATAAGGCGTCATGTGAAGATATAAGAATCCTCCACAACCCTAGTAAATATTCTTCAATGACCTCGTAAAACCCTAGAAAACATTCAATAGGTCAACCATTAGGACCATGACTTTTGTCCTTTATGAAAAAGTAAAGGACCTCTTGAATATCATCTTTAAAAACTTCCTCCACCAACCATATATTGTTTTCCTCAATCACAAATTTGGGAGACTAAGGCGTCATCTTTACTACCTCGATTATAATAGTTTCTTTGCCCCTCGCCTTGTAAATTTCATTGAAATGATCCACTATTGATTGAGCTAGGTCCCTAAAACTTGATACCATTGAGCCAACAAACCCTAGTAATCTTCCAAATGGTAGTTACATTTCTCCTATGGTTTGAAACTTTTGAAAATAATTTGGATTTTCATCTCTTTAATAAAGCCATAGAGCTTTGCTTTTAATTTTCCAGGCTACCTCCTTTTCAGGGATTATTTTCCTTTTTCTTTGTTCCAACTATTTTGTCTTATTTAAATTCCTTCATGAGGATAACCGATAAACTCATGAAGATACATCTCTTGTTCATTTTCAACAACAACAATTTCATTCTCATATTTTACCTTTATGTGACATGGGCCCAAGCGTGCAATTAACTACTTGACCTTTTTTAGATTGGCCTCCAACTGTAAAGCTATATACTCTCAAAGAGAACCATCAAAAGGGACCCACTGCTCCTTAACTAAACTAATAAAATCTTCCTCCTCCAACTAGTTGGAATTGAAATTGAAAGGACTAGGAGGTGTCCTATCAATTGGGGATAATTGCAATAGAACATGGGAGTGATTTGACTTGACTCACCTCCAGAAGCAACCCATTGTCTAATGTGTGCCTAATCATTTATGATTGAATTTGAGATAAGAAACATATCAATTCCTTTTGCAATTCTCTCCACCCCCACCCTATTATTGCTTTAGGTTGGCCTTAGTTTTATAGGTTCTATATCATAGAACTCCACTTCTTCAAGCCTCATGAGAAAAAAAGAAAGAGTTATTATCAACCTAAGCTACTTCACTCCAACTTTCATGTATCTCCAAGGAGAAGTTTAATTCCCCTCCTACAATTACATGTTATTTATTTAGCATGTCCCATCTAAAAATATTCTCCTAGTAGGCTTTCCAATCAATATAAGGTCTATATATGTTCAAGATAGTAAACTCTTTACCTAGTTCTTGGGAGAACAACACTATAACCAAACTTGAATCAAAGGATAATATATTAGTGCATGATAATACCCTAGCTCTCTAACCCAAAATAAAACCCCTATATCTACCTCTAGCATGAAGAAAATTAAAAACCCAACCCCCCAACAATGTTTATAATTAAGAGACTTTTTTTGCACTGTCACCCATGGTCTCTTGCAAAACAAATTTTTTAAGCCTTTGAAGCTCCACATGCCTTTTCAGTACCTGTTTTCTTGAGGGATTTCCAAACCCTCAACACTTCAGAGATAAATAGATCATGACTCACCCTCCACTGAGGAATTATTTACACTTCATAGTTCCAAACAAAGAAGATGGCATACTAGATAATACATCACATAAAGCCTTATCTTGGGTAATGAAAAGGAAATATTTTCTTCCATGACCAACCCCCTTTGATTATTTTCCTTCCATTAATCCAAGCCTTCGTATTCCATCCTTTCTAAACCTTATATTGTATCTATGAAAATCTTCCTAGACATTTATAGGACTTGTTGAAATCCCTAGCACTACCAAACCTATACTAATCTCACAAGGCGATGAGAAACCTTCCATTACAGGATCCTTCACTTTTAAAAATATTTTCCCAATAATCAATAGACAATTCTTTAAAAACCTAGAGATCCCCCCCATAGGTAGGCATTTACTCTTCTAAAAAATAGAGGGAGCCTCCACAAATTGCCAATAACCTAAATTTCCAAGAACATAAATCTAGCCCCTTACGAGTAGATGAATTAAAATTTAAGGTTGTAAGTCCTTTCAAGGACTTAATAATCTCATGCTAAGGTGAATTCAACATCACTATATTGTCTTATTCATGCAGCCTTACCTTTTGATGTTGCTTGATTGGAGTCCATATGATCAAAAGCTACATATTTTGTCAACACTAGTGGAACAAACTCAACACCATCTCTTCGATATGGCATAGAAAAACCCTCTTTCAAGGTCCTTCCTCTACATTATTGACTACTGGCTCCAACTAACCCATTACATCCTTACATGGCAAGTTCTCCTCCCCATCAAAAACTTGTTTCTTAACCCAAATATTGTTTCAAAAAGGAAAATCACCCTCTTATGCCAGGTGTTCATATAGGTGACATCTCATGCATCTAATTGGGGTCCTAATGTAATCAAGTGGCCAGGTAAAGGAGTGTGTTCCCTTATCTAAATTCATCTCCGTAGCCAACCCTTTCGTTAAATCTAACCCCACTTGGATTTTCACCATGGCCATAAATCTAAAGGCTAAGAAACTCATGTCCAACTCGATAAACTTTCCAAGCGAGCTTCATATTTCCCTAAACACATCATACAACTAGAAATAAATTGATAAACCCAATATATTTACCCACACAAGGGTATAATTCACCCTCTTAGTGTGTGCATCAAAGAAAGGGTCCACATCTTCAAAAATAATGGTGTCGTGTCCCACTTCCAAGGCTCTACCATAACCCTCTTCACATTCTTAGCCGATCAGAAAAGAAACCTCATTCAAGGATGTAAAATTTCGACAAATACCCCAACCAAGGTGTTTGTTAGAACATGTTAATGATTTCCTAGTGGTCTCATGTACATGCCTATGGAATTTTGCAAATTTATTCTTCAATAACTATCTATCTTGTAAAAAGGGTTTATCCCACATGTATCACGAGAATTGTTCTCCTTTCAGTCTCTCATATATAATAGAGGTGAAGGAGGCCCTTTACATGGGAATGAGGGAAAATTTTAGTGTGAGATAATGCATATGTGGGGATGCCCAAGCATTGTAAGATTGGATATTTTGTCTCAATAATAGAAGACCTGTTTCCATGGATGTTTCCCCACATTGGGGTTTTACCACGTAAACTCATATTTTTTGTTTCTTGCATTCTTTATTTATTGATTTATCTGATGTTTTGTGTAGGAGATTAGATTGGTTATATTCCTTGGTGTATGTTATTAGATTTTTTCCTAATATAACATGGTATCAGAGTTGGTTACCGAGCTCTATAATATCCTTGCATCAATTCTACATTGAACTTTTTGCATCATACTTCAATAGATCTGTTCTTTGAGGCCCCCTTCTCTTGTGGATCTGCAATCATATCTAGACAACCACTTAGGTTTTCACCAGATCTAAGCATATATCACCATTTCTATGCATTTTTCAACTAATCTAACCTCACCATTGTTTCCAAAACATAGGAATCAATCAATATTGACTATTCGCTCGTTAAATTTGGCTTCCATTTGCCCAAAAGTGAACTAGGAATTTTATTTTTTAACCTAAAGTTTTGGGGCACATTTTTAGGTTTGGTGTTTTCCAAGCCTATTTTTTTAATGAGCCTAATTGTTTTTCGAAGCTAATATTTTTGTGAATGGAAGATGGTCTTCTTTTCTTCAGGCAAACTCTCCAATCTTAAAATTCTTGGGCATCTCCACATATGCATTACCTCACACTACATTTTCCCTCATGACCATATAAAGGGCCTCCACCTTTATTATATATGAGAGAGTGAAAGGAGAACAATTCCCATGGTGCATGCAGGATAAACCCTTTTTACAACATAGATAGTTGTTGAAGAATAAATTTACAAAATGCCATAGGCATGTACATGAGACCACTAGGAAATCATTTACACATTCTAACATTTCCCCTTAATGATAACTAGAGGGATATAATCTACATTTTTTCCTCTTTCCCATTTAAAGGGCCTCCTTCACCTCTATTATATATGAGAGAGTGAAAGGAGGACGATTCCCATGATTCATGCAAGATAAACCCTTTTTACAAGATATATAGTTATTGAATAATACATTTGCAAAATGCAATAGGCATCTACATGAAACCATTAGGAAATAGTTAACAATTCTACAGGTCATAAGACCACATTTTCCTTCATATAATAATTGTATGACCAAATTTTTCTTCAGATCGTAGCTATATGACCGTGTTCTTCTAGTTTGAAGATGTGGGGTTCAAGTTTTATTGCAGATCCGGTGCAGGTCGATTCCTCTCTTCCTAGAGGTGAGGTGAATCAAGTCGTTGAGATTAGATCATTCCCCAGGACTATTACCCCCCCATGCCTAGGGGTAACTAGAGGCGATCATGTCTCATAGCCCGCAATGGAGAACATGATCCCAACCATGATGATGATCAACATGTCCACAGATGACAGTCCGACAACCCCCCTCATTCACCTTTACAACTACATGTCAACCAAGGCTCATCACATTCAAGCAACCCAAAGTATGGCAGATGGCAAACCATTTTCACCATGAGTTATGTTAGTCCTTCTTTTATGCAAAGTGTTGTGCTTAATTTTTTGGGCATATGGATGAGGATCTTTGGTTTAAATTGGATAATGGATCACTGGTTTGGGAAATTGTGTCAGTTTCCTTGTTTCACCTTGGTGGTAAGATTCTGTGCCCTAGTCTCGTGTTGTCACCGCCCAAGGAAAAGGGGTAGTACTGGGGAGGGCTCTTAAGGGTAATGTTTCATTCCCCTCCATACTTAACACTTTCCATCCTGGAACCTCTCATAGTATACTAAAATTTGGAAATGGTTCATGGTCCATTCTCTCATGAGAAGAGGGGTTGAAGGCCCATAGGTTGTTTCGCAACTGCTATGAACATAATAAGAAACTGATGCTAAAGAACGAAAGGAATGATAGCAAATAGGACTAACAAAATCTAGCACAAAATTGAGCTCTACTCTTTCAATGCTCACCCGAGTCAAAAAAATGCAATGTTAATGGCTTGAAACCTTACAAAGGGGACTTGCAAATATAATAAAGCAAGACTTAGAAAAAGGAAGATAAGGGGGATTGAAAAAAATAACACGTAAATATGGGGTGACTCAAGAGAAAGCACACCCTCCACAAAGGCACTCATAGAAATTGATTCAATGGCACCATTAGCCATGAAGTAAACCCTAGAAACATATCACTATCACACTTTTTTTGTTTGTTTGTTAGTTTGTCCGTGACATGTGGGACTAACCTGTGGCTAAGAAACCAAGACTCAGGGGCATCTAAGCCATCAAAATCACACAGGGATCGCACCCGGCCTGAGCCACACCAACCCTTAACATGGCTGGATTTTTTGTCCCTGCAGGTTTCGAACCGGTGACTTTAACATCACGGAGTGCCTTAGCAGTACACTTTGTCACTGACTATCCTACACCTCGGGGACCATATCATTATCACACTTATTCTTTAAGGGTTTTTGCTTTCCCTTGTCACTCTCGGCATTTATCCCTCTACCTGGATTATTTTGTTTCTTGTCTAGGTGGCACACATAATAGGGTTGGATGAAGGCCCTCCCATAATTAAACTTTCCAAATCACATGAGGTCCTGGGATGGTGTGATGCTTGAAGGGGATATCGAGGTGAATTGTATTACATGACTTATATCTTAAGTTGTAGCTTACTTTTCATGTTTTAAGGACTAATATTTGTTATGAACTTTGTCTAACCATGTTTTGTGCTTTTATTTGTTTTGGATGGCCCCAACATGGTTCTTTGAGGGACGTCCTAGGTTTGTACCCAGGATGTTGTGTCTTATTGCATCCCTTTAACATGTGTGATGGAGAGCATTGGATCATCGAGTGACTCACCACCCTCATAAATTGGCTCTCTCACATCCTCAAAACCCTGGATGATGGACAAATGGGCTTGGTTTGAGCAGATTTAATCACGATGGCACACATATGGGCTGGGAAAAATACCCCAGGACTTATTTACACATAGGATGCATGACATTGCAAAAAAAGTGACTCAAGAATTATTCATAGATGAGAGGTATCCCTCCTCTCCTTGGACGCAACACCTAGAGGCCCTTGACGTTACCCTCTTTCCCTTGACGTCACCTTCCAGGGTTGGACATTGTTAGGGTTTGATGGATGGATGGGTACTGGATATGATTTGGCATGACCTTGGGTGAAGAGACACCTCACTTGACATTTCTTCACCTTGGAGGATTCCATGTGGCCTTTGGATACCCTACCTTAGCCTTTGGAGGCTTGACGTCACCCTACCTAGCCTTGATGTCTCACACGTTTGGGCTATTTTGATTTATTTGTGCACTTTAGCATTTTGTAAAAGGTTAAATGAGGGGTTAGCCACACTTCTAATTTGTTGTTGACATTTTATGTGGAAAAATGTGTTAGGGTATCCTCATATAAGAAGGCTACCCTCACTTTCATTTTCATAATCATCTTTCACTCACTTTTGTGGGTAACACATCTGAAAGTTTCTCCCTTTATGGGTAACTAGCTCTTCTATCTCATGCATTATGCTTGGAAAGGTCTCTTGTGGATTAATTTGTTGATTTTGAATGGATATTTCTGCAATTAGGGTTACAATTTCTTGTTTTCTTGGATGAATTAAGTAAATTTCTACAATTATTGTTCATGCTATTAATGTTTATGGTGAAATTGTTATTTGTTGCAAGAAATCTTGTTTGTTGAAACCCTAAGAGAGGAACATAAGAGATTCTTCCTCTCACAAGGTTATATTTGTCTAGAATTAGTTAACTTTCCTTGCTAGGGATAGAACCCTAAATCCCTAAAGTGTTAGCACTTTACAATTTTATCCCTATATTTTGATCTTTGACCTAGTTGAAGCTACAATAAGGGAGGAACAACTTCTAGGGCCCAAATGTGCTTGCACCCTAGAAGTTCTTCTCTTAAATATCTAAAGCCTAAGGCCCAAATGTGCTTGCACCTTAGGGTTTAGATCCTGCCTCTTGGTTTCAAGTAGGCCAAGATTCAATCTTGGTTTCATTTGAAAGAATCCATAACCCTAAAGGCACTAGTATTAAAGCATTCTCATGATGAATTGATTGATGAACTCACTCTCTGAAAACTCTCAAGCTTTTTACTAACTACACTAACACTAACTTAAAAAAATTACTATATAATTTTCTGATTTTAATAAAGGTTTTCTACAACCATCCTAAATCACTTTAATTTTCTACATACACTCATATAAAGGTGGCTTAACTCATTTAGAAATTGCCTCTTACAATTGAATAGTATTTTGTTGGTTGCATGTTTAATTTTCATGGTCAATTGTGGAATTTCTGAGCACTTAATATTGTCCTTGTTAAAAATTACCTATTGTTGTTATAAGACTATCTTACTGCTACAAATTTGCAACAATAATAGCAATCTAACTTGTCTAGTGTCTAAAATAGGTGTTTATTGAATACTTGAACTTAGAAATTGTTATGTATATGTTGTAAAATGTTCTTGTTATGGTAGTTATCAGATCATATTCAAACCTCTTATCTTACCTTGACCTAGACCAATCATCCAATGACCAAGATAGGGGGCAGTAGGCTTGGCTAATAAACTTGCTACTTGATCCGTTGAGGTCACCAGGGAATCCTCCCTTGTGGTGGACCTATTCTATCACTAAAACAAGGGAAGTACTTACTAAGATGACAGTGGTAGGTTCTTCCATAGTTACACAAGATTTGGGAGTCTTGTGTTGGGCATTGCATATGTACAAATCCTCCGATAATATTTGGGCGTCGTTGTTGGGGAGGATTGAGTCATTCTCCTCCACAACATATATTTGGTAAACTTCTCCTGAAGCCCTTATCTTACAAGTTTACCTTGCAAATCCATTGACGGTAGTTCCCTGACCTTTATTTTATGATCCTAAAGGGATCATCTAACAACTCCAATGATATATTCTGAGGTGTGATCCTATTCTTAACTTTGTGATACTGCATATTTTCAAGGGATAGAATTATGGCATGATGGTCACTTCACAAAATGTTTTCCTCCCTGGATATTGAAGATGCTTCAAGATACCCAAATCACTTTTCTCTAGGTTGGGGGAATAATTTTCCAAAATTTTATGGAGACCCATCCTTAGCTATAATTCATGTTGTAAATGTCTTGAAGTATATTTCAGAGATAAATGTGACACATCAGGATGTGCTAACAAGATTTGTTTTTCTATATCTAGAAACAAGACAAAAGGACTGGGTTAAGCATACTCTCAATCCAAAGAGTATATCATCTCTTACAATATTCATTGAGGAATTCCTCAAACAACACACCCCAAGAACACAAATATACAAAGAAATTTTCCACAATATCACGGTGGCCCTCCAAAGCGAAGAGTTATTTTCTAGCCTTGTTGAGGAAGATGAAGAATCCACTAATGAACACAAAGTTGAAGAGAAGATTCATGAAGATGGTTACCAATCCCTTGTTGATGTTTATATTGGTTACAATCCAAACAACAACCTCATGAGGATATGAATCCCCCTGCTTTTTTTTATAGAGGTGGTACTCCTCTTTGGCTGAAGTGTTGGAAGGTTCCTTATATGATACTACAATAAATGAAAGATCTCCTAACAAAGCTTGTATATACAAATGTACAATATTTATATACAAATATACATCATATCATTCGAAGAAAATAATGATAAAATGAGTTAACGGAGAGTTATGTCCACAAGGTTTTGGAGTCTCCTTTCAACATACATTATGTCTTTCTTGTAAGATAAAATGAACCTATAATCTGTTATGACTTTGCAAGAAGAATGGAAAAACAAAGATGAACATGTCATCAAAGAACTTTAGAAGAGTGCATCATTAAAACTCAATAAAGAATATTATAGGCACACTCTAAACATATCACACTCAAAATATCAAGTCTTGAGAGGGCATTAAAGTTATGCCTCAAAATAGATCTCTGTGGAGGAGTCAATTATAATATCCCATATGTGACAAATTTAACAATATCATAAAAAGAAAGTTATCTCAACAGCCTCAAGAATCTCAATGACAATTGATAAATTGTAATTAAACTGCAATTGTCTTTTTACAATTAGGGATCTTGCTCCCATGATCCTGAAATATTACAAGATGACTACATATTTTAAAGAAAGAACTGCTCAAACCCAAATCTTCCAGTTTGTCCGAAAATACATCAAAGATTTGATGTAAAGAAATAGAAAGAAGAACATGTAGGGAGGAAAGTTCTAGCATACCAATTCATAGAATATTGGAAATATAGAGCTTTTCTTCTTGAAGACTCTTCACTGCAGTAGAAAAATTTTGATTGCCAACCTCTTGATGATCTGAAATTCCAACCCTCTGTTTGATGATACTTCCTTCTTTTAAATTGTTTCCAATGCTTGTTGAAGTATTTAGGGTTTTGGTCTTTTTAGGAACTTACACGTTTTTCTTCTTAAAGTAAAAACTTTAATTAATGCTTGATTGAAGCCTCATTAATGAATTTGTATCATTTATTATTCATGTCTTGAATTGGGGCCCAATTTGTCTTTAATAAAAGTCTTTTAATAAACTTTTATTTCTCAATTTTAAAACTGGATGCCTTTTAGAAAGTGGACCGTGTTTTAATTTTTTGAGCATGATAGTTGATATTTCATCCATGAAAATAATTCTAGGAGAAATATTCATCATCTCATATTTCCAATGAGTCCTCCTGAGGGATATTTGGAGTTATGGATTTCAAGTTATAACTCCGTGAAGTCAAGGTTCCAAACTAATTTCTCAGCAAGTCATGAAAAAATAGTTGTTTGATATTTTAATTTTTGGAAGAATTATGACCAATTTCATCCCTTGAAACATATTATATCATCTACCTCGTCGAATTAAATTTCCAACGTGGTATGGTTTTCCCAAAACGGACCCTCAGATCTTGAGTTATAACCTTTGGAAGATCGTTGCTCAATAACCGTCCATTTAATTCGTGGATCAATCTTAACCTTGATTAAATCCCCCTTCTTTTAATCCCACATGCATTGTGTGTTGAAGTTTTGAAACTATAGGAATTCATTCTCCATAAGAAAATAAAAAGAAACCATTATATAATACCCTGGAATGCACTAGAAATAAATAAATGACAAGAAGACCAAGTCGACCCATTGGAACATTTGTAAAGGAAACAAAAGAAATAAAATAAAGTTAAAAGACAAAGAATGACAAAGTCAGCCCTGCCAATGAAATAAGGTGACTTGATTAGTATAAATAAAGGAAATTTCATTTCATTATTACACATCTCATCATCTCTCTTCTAGTGTGCATTTCCCAGTTGCTTCGTGCCATTTTCCAGTTGAAGTGTCAGCTGTCGGTTGTAGTGCAAGTTGTCAGTTGCCAATTTCTGTTACCAGTTGTGCTATCTTTGTCTAGTGGTTCTCCATCTTTGAGGGATATTCCTCATACCAGGGAGAACTTATATTGTGTTGGGTCTCTTCATATTTATGGTGATGTATTTTTGAACTTGGATTAAATTTATTCTAGAGAAAAGTTTGATGGGTTTTTCTCCCAAGTTCGGGTTTTCCCAAGATAAATCTTGTGTCTATTGTGCATGGCTATTTCTCCGTGATTTTCTTATTTCCTCTGCAGTTTTATTTCATTTGAAATTTTCAGTGTGTAATTATTCTATGACAATAATGGCATTAAAATATGTTTGAAATCATATGGTAATAATTATCAGATCTGGAAATTAGAAAAATCAACATGGTATCAAAGCTTTGTTGGGATTTGTCACTGCACATGAAATTTTCTGCTGCACAGTTTTTTTTTGTCAAGCTCGTTGAATGCTTGTTGTAAAATCATTGGGACTAACTCCACCACATAGAAAATTTCCTTTCCCTAGCGCACGTACTAATGCTCTCAGACTGACATTTTGTCGAAGTTGAAATTTTAGGTTTTTCAGGCTTATTGGCATTTTCCTGGACATTGAGCCTTTTGTTTCAAATTTTGTGATTTCTTCATATATTGATGGTGTATTGTCTAAGAGTTGCAGTCGACAGTGGTGATGTCTCCTACAATGTATGAAAACTCGAAATCAAATGGAACAACAACAACGAGGCTCCAGGTTTGCATATCAGGTTTGATATTTTATATTGTTGCATCTTAAGTAAATGTTGTAATTGGGACAACAGTCTCTAGAGGACTATTACTGCTGAGTACTATTTCTTAGTAACACTTGAATATTGTTGGTGCAATGATCATTATTTTTTAATACTAATGATGCACTTGTTTCCAAGCTGAATTAATCTCTTCCCTAGCCTAGTAACCCCATGAACAAGGTTAAATTCCATGGAGATGTTTTTTCTTTGTTCTTGTTCCAGGTAGGTTACCATGGATGAATTAGAAAAATTTTGTTCTTGTATTTTTTCCTTGTTCTTGTTACGGGCATGTTACTGTGGCGGAATGATTGACCACAACACTGAAAGAGTGTTGTTCTTGTTCTTGTTTCGGGAAAGTCATGGGTGATAGCTCTGAGAGGGAGCTATAGTGACGGTTGCAGGTGGAAACAGGTTTCTGGTTTGATACATGGAGTAGACTATCTAGACATGGAGTTGTGGACATGAAAATATACATCCATGTACCGAAGGATAAGAGGAAGAAGTTAGAATCTTATGGAAAGAATGGTACCTTTGTGGGATACAAAGATTCTCATATGGAGATTGAAAGTGAGGAGCAGGAGGCTCTGAAGGATGATCATACAAATACCTCCAGTCCAGTTGTTCATCCTTCATACTATCAGGAGGAGTTAGTAGAGTCGGTCGAGCAAGTGGATCTACATAGAGATGTTGCAGTGACTAGGAAGAGGCCATCTTGACTTCGTGATATTTTGCAGGATGTAGAGAGGGATTCATCTCCCCGTGGTACCTTCGGGGAGATAAAATGACCTCATAGTTTCTCGATTCATATAGAGTCATAGTTATGAGGAGGAGCAGGTGGCTCCACCAGTGGTGAGGAAAATGGCCCCACCAAGTACTAGCTTAGAAGGAACCAGAGTTCAAAGGGAGTCAACCCTCAGGATCTAGTAGGGAGGAGCAACCTCCCAGGACAATTCATAGGAGATCAGAATTTAGAGGGAGTTAAGATTCAAAGGGAGCATGTGGACTCAGAGTGAGCCTGATCTTAGAGAGAATCAGTTGGATCAGAGGGATATCCAATCATTCATAGGGAGTTCCCCCTCAAGTTCAGGTGGGAGAGAGACATCTTCCAAGACTGATAGAAAGGTTTCATGAGTCGAGGAGGCATGAAAAAATATTTAGAGGCAAGAGGCTTATAGGATATGTGAGACCTCCTGGGAGGATCCACTTGTTCCAGTAGGATTTTCTATATTGACATAGGAGGCAGCCAGTCAAGAGGACTGGGGTATGGTTTTTTTTTCTTTAGTCACAAAGGGAGAAATAAATGAGGCATCATGCCAGGAGGTTTGAGAGGATGCCATGGTGGAAGAGTATCAATCCATCATTATTAGTTTCGAGACCTGAGGAGAAGTCAGTGGTGACTTCCAAGTGAATCTACAAGATCAAGCATGTGGTAGATGGAAACATAGAGAAGTACAAAGAGAGATTTGTGGCGAAAGGATTCCGTCGAAAAGAGGGAGTGGATTATGAGGAGATGTTTTTCTCCAGTTTCCAGGTACAATTCCATTAGGACTATCATTGCTCTTGCTTCATTGATGGGCTAGAAATTTCATCAGATGGTTGTGAAATACCGTGTTCCTCAATGGTATGATTGATGAGGAAGTGTACACAGAGCAACCTCGGAGATTTTTGATACATGGGAAGGAGTCTCATGTTTGCAGATTAAAGAAAGCATTATACGGACTCAGGCAGGAACCCAGAGCGAGGTACTCTTGGATTGATAGAAACTTGATGAGTTTGGGCTTCACTGAGAGTGATGCAGATCCAAACCTTTACTACAAGGTTGTAGATAGTGATCCAGTGATCTTACTATTGTATGTTGAGCAGAGTGGCTCATTGACAAGTGTAAGAGGGAGTTGGATTCATAGTTCGAGGTGGAGGATCTTGGCCGAATGTACTATTTCTTCGGATTAGAGGTGTGACAGAGATCAGATGAGATCTTTCTCAGTTAGGGTATACTGATGAGATTTGATATGATGGACTGCAAGTCCATGTATACACCTATGGAGACAAATATGAAGAAGTTGAGTGATTATGCATCAAATTCATATTTGGTGGATCCCACGATGTACAGGTAGTGGATTGGATCCTTGATGTACCAGGTTAATACCGGGCTAAATATTTTCTTTGTAGAGAGCACCCTGAGCTAGTATTTGGTTGAAGCAAAGGCAGTTCCATTGGGTTGCAACGAAGCATGTGTTAAGGAATGAGAATGGCACAATTGGATATGTTTTGTCTCAGGTGGTGAAGTGAGGCTGCAGAGATATAAAGATTTTGATTGAGCAAGGAGTGTAGTAGACAGATTGAGCACCTCGAGGTGTTACTTCAGCTTGGGATAAATTATGATTTCCAGGATAAGTAGGAAGCAGGTTTCTGTAGTACTCAGTACAACAAATACTGAGTATATCGCATCCAGTGTCACAAGTCGTGAAGAAATGTGGCTTTAGAAACTTCTTACATCACTGTTTGATAAGGAGCTTGATATCAAATATCACTTCATCCAAGACATGATGCAGAAGGGAGAAATGAAGCTTCAACACATATCCACAAATGATCATATAGAGGACATTCTCACCAAGCCTCCGTCAAGAGTGAAGTTTGTTTACTTTAGGGACAAGCTTGGTGTGATGCAAAATATCTCCCTCGATGAGAGGGAGTGTTGATGTTGGAGAAACATTGGGAAAACATTCTCCCAAGATTGGCCATTGTGATTTGACCTGTGGAGAATGGACTAAATGAAGTCTTCGAAGGACAAAAGACTAGAGGTGATAATGGTTATCTAGGAGGAATGATCAAGAATACATTCACTCACAAGTGTACCAGTGGTGAATGGCCCACGCACAGTCTTCGAAGGACAAAAGGCTCAAGTTTCTAGAGTTCATCTAGTGTGTGGTTGCATCAAGTGTAATTCTCCTAGGATTGGTAGTTCAACTAGTGGAGAATGATAGCTTCACTTACATGGGTTTACCTAGAAGTTGCACTCACTTAGAAGGGTGTACTTGTGGTGGTGAGTGGCCCAGGTAAGCATTGGGCAGACCTTCTCACAGATATGGCCTAGGGAGAAGGATACATTTAATTCTAGGGTAAATGGGCCCATGCATAGTCCTTACTTACAAGAGTTTGATTGTGGACTTAACGTGCTTGAGGTGCTTCCACATGTCAGATAACATCAGACATCATTCTCCTAGGATTGGTAGTTTAACCAGCGGAGAATGGAAGATTCACTCATAGGGGTTTACCTGTGGTGACAATCACTCACAAGGGTGTACTTGTGGAGGTGAATGGTCTAGGTGTGGTCTTCATTAAGACTCGAGGTACTATACATAGTTGTGTGGAGATGGATCATCAACATGGCTCATGAAGAAACTTTTCTATGATAGAATAAATCCAAGTATCGAGAATGTCTCCCTTTTTGAGAGGTAGTGTTGGAGTTTTGCAACTTTGGGAAATCATTCTCCATAAGAAAATACAAATAAACCATTATAGAAGACCCTGGAATACACTAGAAAGAAATAAATGAAAAGAAGACCAAGTCGGTCCATTGGAACATTTGTAAAGGAAAGAAAAGAAATAAAATAAAGTTAACAGACAAAAAATGACAAGTCGTCCATGCTAGTAAAATAAGGTGACTTGACTAGTATAAATAAAGGCAAGTTCATTTCATTATTACACATCTCATCAACTCTCTTCTTCTAGTGCCCGTTTCTTGGTTGCTTCGTGCCAATTTTCAGTTGCTAGTTGTCAATTTCCATTTGTAGTTACTAGTTGCACTATATTTGTCTAGTGGTTCACCATCTTTGAGGGATCTTCCTCATATTAGGGCGAAATTATCTTGTGTTGGGTCTCTTCATATTTCCGGTGATGTATTTGTGAACTTGGATTAAATTTATTCTAGAGAAAAGTTTGTTGGGTTTTTATCCCAAGTTCAAGTTTTCCCAGGATAAATCTTGTGTCTATTAGGCATGGTTATCTCCCTGTGATTCCGTTATTTCCGCTGCAGTTTTATTTCAGTTGAAATTTTCATTGTTTAATTATTTTATGACAACAATGGCATTAAAATCTGTTTGAAATCATAAGGTAACAATTATCATAATTGGAAATTAGAAAAATAAACATTGTGGTAGTTGAAACATTGGTGTTTATAATGCAAAGTCCTTCCTTAATTTTCCCGTGAAGTAAAGGAGCTTATGGAAGTCGTTCCTTAGCTCAGCTCTTAGTGCCTTAGAAAAATACATATATCTCGGTAATATTTTGGTTGCCTAGTCATTGCCTAGTCATTTCCCAATCAACATGTAGATATATGACATGTCACATCCAATCACTACCCAGTCACCTGCCATGTGTCACTTGGATATATGCCCATAAAAATTAGGACAAGAGAAACAATATTAAAATAATATGAGGGAATCACGGAGTTGTGTGAATGCAAAGGTAGGTAAGGTGGTAATTAATGGTAAAAGAGGTCATAAAAATTTCTAAGTATAAGACTATAGTATAGAGTATAAGAATGGATGGGGAAGACAGACAAAGATATTGTAAGAATCTTAAGAAATTCACCGAAATTCTAAGTGTTGTGAAAAATTACGAGTGTTGAGTGAAGTGAAGTGGAGAGGTAAGAGGTAGTAAAAGGATTTGTAAAAATTCTAAGTGTTAAGAATCAGATGGACGCACAGAGGGGCATAGTATAGGGAAGAGTGATCACCAACCAACAATAACTCATAAATTCGACTAAGTGTTGGAAGAGTTATGTGGTAAGAGGTAGTAAAAAGAGTTGTGAAAATTTCTAAGTATTGCTACATAATGAGGGTTGTGAAATTCAAGGGTGCATTGTAAGGGTCGTGGAGATGAGGTATAGTATTAAGAAACATCACTGCCCTGCAATAAGTCATAAGAAATATGACTAAGTGTTGGGGAAGTACATAATGGAATAAAGTGAAATAATATGGAAAAGGAAAATAAGAAAAAGGAAATGGAAAATGAGATAATGGAAATGGAAAATAAAAGAAAATGGAAAAAGAAAAATGGGAAAATAAAGTAAAAGGGAATATGAACGTGAACGTGAAAATGGTTAAGTAATGAAAGAGGGGAAAATGGATAAGTGTGGAATATAGAGTATGGAGGGTAGAGTGGAAGACAAAAAAATGGTTAAGTATGGAGAAGAGGGGAAAATGATTTAGTAAAAGGAAAAAAGAAAAATGGGAAAATAAATTAAAAGAAAATATGAACGTGAACGTGGAAATGGCTAAGTAATGAAAGAGGGAAAAATGGTTAAGTATGGAATATAGAGTATGGAGGGTAGAGTGGAAGAGAGAAAAATAGTTAAGTATGGAGAAGAGGGGAAAATGATTTAGTAAAGAGAGTAGTAAGAACAGTAATAAGGAAGGAGAGTAGAGAAGGGAAAATTAAAATGAGATTAAGTATGAGAGGGATGGCTAAGGAAATAAGAGAGTAATGAGAAAAATGGCTAAGTATGAAATAAGAAAAGAAATGAAGGGATAAGAGAGTATGAGAGAGGAAAATGGTTAAGTGTGGAGATGGAGAGGAGATAAAAGATGAGAGTACTTAGTCAAAAATTTGAAAATGGAGAGGAAAAAGGGACACAACACTTAGAAAAATTAGTCTTTCCATTCTTCAAAGATATTTTTGCAATCTCTCTATCGGATTTCTGGACAAAATTATGAATATCTTGAGCATACAGACTCATATTTTGATTCTACAAAATGCATGACGAAGATAAGGCTAAGGGATACATCATGCACTGGTGAACATGCACAAATTCCTCCTTCTGATCATTTTTTTTAAATTCCAAAGAGAGGAAAATCGAGGGGACCAATTGTTTTTATCAACATCCCTCGAAGAGGAGGAAGAATTGCCTCATAATTATATTGAAGACAACGAAGACTCAATTGAAGAACGAGAGCCTGAAGAGGTGAATCATGAGGAAGATTACAAAGAAGAACATGAGTTTCCTTGTGAATATGTCGAAGAAGAACAATTTGATGAAACACACCTTGTTGAAGAGCTAATCCATGTAGAGGTTCCTCGTGAAGAAGAAGTGCTAGTATTTTCTCCTCCATTTGATGAATCCATCCAAGCTTCCATTCCTTATGCACATGAAGAAAAGAACATGGTAAGTTATACTTGTTTCCAAAGCTTCAATGTTTCTTTATTCCATGATTCGAACATTGAAGAAGCGCTAGAGGAACCCTTTGATACATTGGACCCTCCATGGTATCCTGGGGGCCTTGATACATATCCTTTTGAGCACTTGGATTTATTCTACGAAGAAGAGTTTCAACCACTGTTGTTCTCTAACTTTTATGGGGGTAAGGACATGATTGGCCTAGAGTAGAATTTTGGTGATGATAGTTTCCAACCTTTTCATTTTTTACCTTTTTGTTCCACTATAGACATGGTTGGGAGTTTCCCTCATGATAGTCATTTTTCTATGGCACATAGTTCGTTTCATCCTATGGTTTGTTTTAAGGGTTTTCAATTTCACACACAAGGCCAACAATCCTTGGTTTGGGAGATTTTTTTTTTTCTCTAGGCTTATTTTGATTCCTTATCTTTCCCTCCATCCTCCCATAGAAAACCTTAGAGTGTTCCTTAGGTTCCTTCTCATCCCTTCTCTATCTTCAAGTGATGGCCTTGTAGATGAGGATGAGGATTTTCCTTTGTCTGACTCTTTCGGCCTTGTCTTGGGACAAATAGTGATGGATTTTGGTGATGCCTCCTTGCATGACTTTGTCCCTCCCTCCTCCCTCCATGAGTTGGATTTTATGACTAGTTATGGTATGGTGTATGTCCCGACTAGTGATATTTCTATGCTTGATTTATCCTTATTTTGGTTTATGATGAAGCAAAGGGGTAGACTTGTTGATACAATGCTGGGATGGTTTTAATGGTTATATGGTTATACCTAGCATTTCAACTAACATAGATTATTGTAGGTAGGGAATTTGCATCCTACATTGCATTTGTGTATATGTTGCATCATGCATTCATGCTAGTATAGTTTGCATTGTATTGTATATATTGCATTCTCATTTTTACATAATGAATACATGTTAGGAAATTGCACTTAATCATTGAATGTTATTACTTTATCATTTTATAGTTTAAGGAAAAAAATTCATTTTCAACATCCACATGCCGATACTTCTAAAGGGTGTTGTTGTTTGAAGTGGGTGCATGATTGCAGGTCTTGGAAAACCATAGATGTTGAGGTTCTCATGCTCTCTACGGTGAGAACATGTCCCCATGTTGTAGCCAGATGTTACCCCCCCCATACCTAGGGGTAACTAGAGGAGATAACGTCTCGTGGCTCGCAATGGAGAACATGATACCGACCATGATCATCATCATCTTGTCCACAGATGGCGGCCAACAACCCCTCTCATTCACCTTGATAGCTATAGGCTAACCAAGGATCATCACATTCAAGCAACCTAGAGTATGGGAGATGGTAAGCCATCATCACCATATGTTATGTTATTCCTTCTTTTATGCAAAGTGTTGTGCTTAATTTTTTGGGCATGTGGATGAGGAGTTTTGGTTCAAGTTGGATAATGGATCATTGGTTTGGGAAATTGTGTCAATTTCCTGGTTTCAACTTGGCGGTCAACTTTTGTGCCCTAGTCACATGTTGTCACCACCTAGGGAAAAGGGGTAGTACTGAGGGGACCTATCAAGGGTAACACTTTGTTCCCCTCCATACTTAACACTTCCCATCTTGGAACCTCTCATAGTATACTAAACTTCGAGAATGGGTCATGGTCCATTCTCTCATAAGAAGTGGGGATGAAGGCCCAAAGGTTTCTTCACATCAGATATGAAAAGAATAAGAAACTGATGCTCAAGAAAGAAAGGAATGATAACAAAGAGGACTAACAAAATCCAATCCAAAACTTGAGCTCTACTCTTTCAAGCTCACCCCGGTTCAAAAAATGCAATGCTAATGGCTTGAAACCTTACAAAGGGGACTTGCAAATATAATAAAGAAAGACTTAGAAAAAGGAAGATAAGGGGGATTGGAAAAAAATAAAATGTAAATATGGAGTAACTCAAGAGCAAGCACACCTTCCACAAAGGTGCTCATAGAAATGGATTCAATGACACCATTATCCATGAAGTAAACCCTAGAACCATATCACTATCACACTTACTCTTGAAGGGTTTTTACTTTCCCTTGTCACCCTCACGACATATTCCTCTACCTGGGTTATTTTATTTCATGTCTAGGTGGCACAACTAATAGGGTTAGATGAAGGCCCTCCCATACTTAAACTTGTCAACTCACATGAGGCCCTCAGCTGGTGTGATGATTGAAGGGGATAATGAGGTAAATTTTATTACATGGCTTATATCTTAAGTTGCATCTTACTTTTCATGTTTGAAGGACTAATATTTCTTATGAACTTTGGCTAACCATGTTTTATGCTTTGATTTGTTTTGGATGGCCTTGACATGGTTCTTTGAGGGATATCCTCAACTTGTACCTAGGACGTTGTGCCTTATTGCAGGACTTTGGCATGTGTGATGGAGAGCAATGGGTCATCCAATGATTCACCACCCTCAAATATTGGCTCTGACAACCTTAGAACCCTGGATGATGGACATATGTGCTTGGTTTGAGTAGATTTAGTCATGACGACATACATATGGGTTAGAAGCCCCACGGACTGGGAAGAGTATCCCAAGGCCTATTTACACACATGATGCAAGACATTGTAACAAAAATGACTCAAAAAATATTCAAAGATGAGATGAAACCATCCTCTCCTTGGATGCAACACCTGGAGGCCCTTGATGTCACATTCTAGGGTTGGACATTGCTAGGTTTTGATGGATGGATGGGTATCAAAGATGATTTGGCATGACCTTGGGTGAAGAGACACCTCACTTGACATTGCTTCATCTTGGACGATTCCACATGGAATTTGGAGGCCCTACCTTAGCCTTTGGAGGCTTGATGTCACCCTACCTAGCCTTGACATCTCACACGTGTGGGATATTTTGATTTATTTTTGCACTTTAGCATTTTGTAAAAGGTTAAATGAGGGGTTGGCCCCACTTCTAATTTTTTTTTGACATTTTATGTGGAAAAATGTGTTAGGGTAGCCTCATATAATAATGATACCCTCACTTTAATTTTCATGATCATCTTTCACTCACCTTTGTGGGTAACACATCTGAAATTTTCACCCTTTATGGGTAACTAACTCTTCTCTCTCATGCACTATGCTTGGAAAGGTCTCTTGTGGATGGATTTGTTGATTTTGGATAGATGTTTTTGCAATTAGGGTTACAATCTTTTGTTTTCTTGGATGAAGTAAGTAAATTTCTACAATTATTGTTCATGCTATTAATGTTTATGGTGAACTTGCTATTTGTTGCAAGAAATCTTGTTTGTTGAAACCCTAAGAGAGGAACATAAGTGCTTCTTCCTCTCACAAGGTTATATTTCTCTAGAATTGGTTAGTTGTCCTTGCTAGGGTTAGAACCCTAAATCCATAAAGTGTTATCACTTTAGGATTTTATCCATAGACTTTTGATCTTTGACCTAGTTGAAGCTACAAGAAGGGAGGAACAACTTCTAGGCCCAAATGTGCTTGCACCCTAGAATTTCTTATCCTCAAGATCTAAAACCTAAGGCCCAAATGTGCTTGCACCTTAGGGTTTAGATCCTACCTCTTGGTTTCAAGTAGGCCAAGATTCAAGCTTAGTTTCATTTGAAATACCCCATAACCCTAAAGGCACTAGTCTTAAAGCATTCTTATGGTGAATTGATTGATGAACTCACTCTCTCAAAACTCTCAAGCTTTTTACTAACTACACTAACACTAACTTAACAAAATTACTAAATAATTTGTTGTTGTTAATAAAGGTGAGTTACAACCATTATAAATCACTTTAATTTGCTGCATACACTCATATAAAGGTGGATTTGGATAATATTTCGTTGGTTGCATGCTTAATTTTCATGGTCAATTGTGGCATTTCTAAGCAGTTATTATTGTTTTTTCTACAAATTAATTATTGTTGTTATAACACTATCTTATTGCTTCAAATTCGCAACAACAATAGCAATCTAACTTCAAACATGTATATGCTAGAAATTGTTATATATATGTTGTAAAATGTTCTTGTTCTGGGCATGTATTGAATCATCTTCAAACCTCTTATCTTACCTTGACCTAGACTAATCATCTGGTGATGAAGATAGGGGGTGGTTGGCTTGGCTAATAAACTTTCTATTTGATCTCTTGAGGTCACCAGTGAAGCCTCCCTTATGGTGGACCTCTTCCATCACTAAAACTAGGGAAGTCCTTACTAAGGTGACAGTGGTAGGTTCTTCCATAGTTACACAAGATTTGTGAGTCTTGAGTTAGGCTTTGCATAAGTACAAATCCTGTGATAACAGGGACAACTCATACACTCAAGTATGTGGCCTACAACCTCATATCTACAAGGGTTGTGATATGTGGCAATGGGTGATTGTGGGAATATAGGTTTGTTTTACCACCAAGGGTTTTAATGCAATGTATGACCACACAGGTTTACAATGGCTTGATTAAGTTTTTGTTGGTTCGAAAATTGCTAGAAGGATTTGAACCATCCAGATCTTTGTGGATGATGCATTGTGGCTCTCTAGCACGACTTCCCTTGTTCACGTGGGTTTTTTCTCGCAGATCAACCAACATCAAGGGTTTTGGATAATATTGCTTTGTTTATCTGAGGTGAATAATTTTTAGGCATTCTTTGTTGCTAGAGATCGTGAGACAAAGGTAGATCGAAGTTGAGGGTGCGAGATAAGCATATCGTTGTTGGAAATCAACACATGGAGCAGATGTTTTGCAAATTTGGTACTGGTGGATCATATCATTGATTCATTTCTTGTTTGAGGGTTTCATTTCTCGTGGATTTCAAATATGATTTTGCAACAAATTCTATACACTCGGATCCACAACATAGCTTGGTCCTTATATCATTGTGCACTCAAAGCATTGGATAACTGTTTGCAGCAACACATGGCCTATACAACAATCGTGGTAGTTGTGATTCGAACATTGCTGGTCATTTTGCACTGGTCCTTGATGGTAGCAAGTGTCTTCTCCTTGCACCTTATTGAGGATATGACTGCAACTTATGGATGGTTTTCTACAGTGTTCCTCTTAGCATCTTATCCTTGACATCAATAAAGTTTGAATCTATCTTTTCTAGTTATTTAGGATGTTTGAAGTTGTCATCAAGGCGGAATGTAATGTAATGCCATTTTTGTAATGATTGTCTAGTAACCACATTTACTATTATACAACCTATCACTATGATTATTGTGAGAACATCATTCTAAGACATATGTACACACATTGAAGCATCATTAGACTTGTGAGATTTCATATTGGCATGTAAGACAACTTATTCTTCAAACTATGATTCTATCCCTCTAGTCATCATTAAGGGGGAATGTTAGAATGTGTTAATGTTTGCCTAGTGGTCTCATGTACATGCCTATGACATTTTGTAAATTTATTCTTCAATAACTATCTATCTTTTAAAAAGGGTTTATCCCACATGCATCATGAGAATTGCTCTCCTTTCACTCTCCCATATATAATAGAGGTGAAGGAGGCCCTTTAGATGGGAATGAGGGTAAAATGTAGCGTGAAATAATGCATATGTGGGGATGCCCAAGAATTTTAATATTGGAGAGTTTTCTTGAAGAATAGAACACTAACTTCTGTAGATGTTTCCCCACATTGGGATTTTACCACGTAAACTCTTGTCTCGCTTGTTTCTTGCATTCTTTGCTTTATTGATTTATCTGATGCTTTGTATAAGAGATTGGATTGGTTCGGTTACTTGGTGCATATTATTACATTTTTTCCTAATCTAACATGACCAATCCTTTGACAACCAAATATTCAAAGATTTCTCACCCATCCTTTCGCCAAAGAAACATCCATCTAGAGCATGTGCCGATAATTCTACCACCTCATTCATTTTGACATCATCTTCGAGCACCAATTTCACTGGAAGTCCTTGTTGATATTATGGTAGTTGCGGGAGGTATTTACCTCCACATGTAAACCTGACGAGAATAGAATATTTCGGGAAGCAAGAACAAACCCTAATGAGTTGGCTAATAACCCTAGAAGACATGTCGACTCAAGAAGATAACATGTATTAGGTTATTAGTCTCAAAGAGAAGAAGTCGACTAGAAGAAATAATATATACTGAACATACAGATACCCAAAATGAGAAGTCGGCCCAGGCAGTTAGCCAGAATCAATATAAATACAAGAGGCCAGTCTTCATTCTGGCAAGCAGTCTCAGAATTGCAGAGCAGCACTTGCGCGCACTGCAGTGCCCAATTTTGTGCGCAGGTTTGAGGAGAGCTTCCATTGCAGCTGCTACAACTAGCAGATCATGTTTGGCTTGGACTATCTCTTGGTTAGGGTTTGGACTATCTGATCATCTCTTGTTGGTGCGCTATCCTTGGGGAAATGTGCACTACCCTTTGTTTGGCTATCTAGCCTAGGGTTTGCTTCCAGAGTGATTCTCTGTCAAGGTTAAGGTGCTCGGAGGGTGGCTTCGGCCTATGGTTGGGTGACAATAGCGATATTGTCAATGGTAAAATGAGCATATCCATTATATTCTAACATTTTATGGGCCCATACCTCCTTCATTCAGTCTAACCACTAGAAGGAAACATAGCCGTAAGGATATTAAGCTCATTGAAGAACTACCGCTAGGGTTTCTAGCAGGAGCAGTCACCGTAGAACTGTCTCTAGGGTTACTAGCAGGTGCAGTTGCAGAAACTCTAATCCTCTCGTTGAGGCACCTTAAGTGAAGGGATTGACCTAATTTCCGGATAGATCAGTGCACCCTAGCCTAGCGCATATCCTGATACTCTCAGCAAGCCAAGACGTCAAGTTTGAGTTTTTGGTCAAATCTAGGGCTGACCAAGTCAAAGAAGCCATGACTTACTCTATGAAGTCAGAAAACAAGTTATATGGAGCTTCTAAATTTAGAGCGTGGAAGACAAGGATTGACCTCATCCTT
>ML779882.1:346530-358901 GCA_009831015.1 Picea engelmannii | reverse complement strand
CAATGCCAGAAAGACAGACCACCCCCAGCAAAAATCTGGAAGGACGTTTGGGACTCTACAGCGATCCCCAAGGTTAATTTTTTCTTCTGGACTCTAATGCACAAAAAGGTCCTGACTGGTGAAAACTTAATGAAAAGAAATATTGCAGGCCCTCACAGATGTGCTCTATGCAAAGAAGCAATGGAAACTTCTGACCATTTGTTTGTAGACTGTCAATTTGCAAACAAAGTTTGGTTCCTTACCCTCCATGGTCTCAATGTTGTTGTCCCCTCAAACATCTCTGTTGTAGACCTTTTCACAAACTGGATGGATTGCTACCCCTCGCTCTCAATGAAAACGCTATGGGCCAGAATCTAGATCTCCATCCCTAAGTATGTGTGCTGGAAACTATGGCTTGCAAGAAACGAGCAAATCTTCAACAACATAGCATGGACCCCTAGCATGGTAGCAGCGAAAGCAAAAGGTCTCATCTTAGAAACTCTGAGTTCTCAAGCCCACAAAACAGATATCTCGTTGCAGCAGGAAGAAAAGAATTGGCTCGGTAAGCCTATGCTCATCTCTAGGACCCAAAGCATTGAAAAACCCCATTCCGGAACAAAATGGAGGCTAAGAGACAATAATGACACTTTCCAAAGATGGTGGCAGAAGCAAGGAATAACTATAGCATTCTTCGACGGCGCCTCCAAGGGCAATCCTGGCACAGCGGGAGCTAGAGGAATCATTTACTCCAGCGAAGGGACAACGCTAGAAACCTTCAGTTGGGTACTTGGACAGCGAACTAATAACCAAGCAGAAATCTTGAGTCTAATAAAATTTTGCTAGATAGCTAAGGTAAGAGGCCACCGGAATTTACAAGTGTTCGGAGACTCCGAAATCTTGATCAAAATGATACATTTGGGAGGACAGTTCAATGATGTTGGACTAAATAAGAACCTGCAAAGACTAAGACACGCTCTCCAGGACTTCACCTCCTTCAACTGCTACCATATACTTAGGGACTTAAACAAAGAAGCAGATGCTTTAGCCAATAAAGGTTGCCTCCTGGCCCAAGGAGAGCTATGCATAAATGATGGAGACCCAACAAAAATTTGTATCCCTTGAAAAGGACAGCAGCGTGTAAAAGATTGTAGATGGTTGTGCGAATGATCGTTGGAACATACACTGAAACATAGTGTTGTAACATATGCTGAAACACAGTGCTGGAACATATGCTGGAACAGTGCTGAAACAGTGTTGGAACATATGTTGAAACACAGTGCTGGAACATATGCTGAAACAGTGCTGGATCATATGCTGAAACACCGTTGTAACAAATGTTGAAACAGTGCTGAGACATATGCTGAAACAGTGCTGAGACTTATGCTGAAATAGTGACTGGAGTTTCGACATTTAAATTTAATCCAGTTCTATTAAAAGACGTACAGGAACTAGTTCAGTTCACTAGTCTATAGTTGTAGAAGTAGAATGGTTCAGAAAGACAGACCCGAAGAAATTCGAGGCCATTTTGTAACCGGATCTGTGGCTAGTCCACCCCATTAATATAATCTATAACCGTTTCTGTTAAAAAAAAAAAAAAAACATTAAAGAGCATCAAATCAAAGCTAAAAGGTAGATTTCAGTGGGGGAGAAAATCAGACTTGGTGGCTATCATAAAACAACAACAAAACAGTTTGATAAACCTTGAACTTAATGCCCAACAAGATATCAAATGACAGATTTGTTGGGCAGCCAATAGGACCTCAAATTTCTTCAATTATTTTGGATGTTGTTAACAAATAATGTACATTTTAAATCTTATAATTTGTGACATGGTACATTCCCGAACTTCTAAATGAATTCAACTATTTAGAAAATATGTATATATGTAATCCATGAACATGGTAGCAGACTTTGTTTTTCTTGAAAACTACTTTCCTGTTTAATGTATTCAATTGTCAGTGACCATGGTTGGTAGAATATGCTTTTTGCTCTGTTATTTTGGACACGATCAACACAATAATATACATTTAAAGCTTGGTCTTATGGTCACTTGATAGTATCTTCCATGTTAAAATTGGACACGGCAAATATTGAGTGTAATGAATTAACTATTTTTATGTATTTTTTTCCTTTCAAATAATACCTGCAATCACAAATGTTTTGACAAAAACAAAATGTCTCACCCTAAATTCATCGATGAGGAAATCCAAAATATGAATATAGGTCAAATCTCTCTTTGCATCAAATGATTAAACCCAAAAAATGATTATAGGAATGGAGTATAAAATGAGTCCAACCATAAATCATTCCTTCCTTCATATCAAACAAAACACTGATTACAATGATGTGAGGATTATCCTTTCAGCTTTAGAACAAACACTAATCCTCATAGCACCTTCAATCTGTTGCCAAAGACAAACCCTAACAATTATCACTACAATATAAAATCACACTTGCATAAACAAAAGCTTGCTAGTTGCAAGGAACAAGAAGATGAATGCTAATGATTAATAAAACTAACACTAAACACACTCCAAGATATCACTTTGTGTTGCACAAAACAGTAGTCTAAACATTCTACAAAATGGCTATTTTCTAGCAGTTTAGAATAACAGTAGGGGAAACCGATATTTTTGACCTAAAACTGGTAGGAATCATTTTGGATTGATAGAATTGCAGATATAAGATGTCAACATTGTACAATCCAATTATAATAAGGGTATTTGAGGGGCATTGAATCCATTTCTGCATTAAAATCATTTCATCAAAATCGAAAATTAGGATTTGAGCAATATTCTCTAGTTGAACTTTGATGTTAGTAAATCATAAAAGGTAGAAATCATAGAATGTTAATTCTTCTTCATTGGAAAAATCCTCGATCAACAATTTGTAGATATGCAACAATATTGTTGTAATGAAGAGTGCACCCCTGATTGGATTGCTACCCGAAGGTTGAGTGCATTGGATTTCTGCCCTAAACCTTGCAAGTTACCACCCTACTAGAAGACTCCAAAATAATGCCCATGAAAAATGAATGGCAAATTACCCTCTTTTCCTTTCTCTTATATCCCTTCAAACTCCCAGTCTCACCCTTTTCTATTAAGCCTTGGTTTTTTTTGGGTAATAAAATATAATCCTTGTGTGCCCTCCCCCACTTCAACTTATAACACATTAGGCATAAAGAATATCTTTATCACTTAAGATTCCTAAATTACAAAATAACAAATAAGAGAGAATTCTTACTTTTACAATACCCTTCCTCAAAGAAATCATAATTTCAACGATGCCAATGAAAATCATATAAAATTGGTTCTATTGAAAACCGACTCATATGAGTTCAACTAGCTAGTCCATGACCACCCTAGGTCTCCCAAAGCTTTACTTCTGAGCTCCTAATAGTACAAATAAGAGCTTGTCAAAGACAACATGAAAATGATAAACACAGATTGGTCCCCCATGCCAATGAATCTCCTAAAATATAGGATCCCTCCAAAAAAAGAAAATGATCCCTTTATTCCATAAAATGAAATAAAGCATATGCAAAGTTGTGTACACATAAGCTCCACACAACCTATCAACCACTTGCCACACTTTGTAATCATCGAAAACAAGTGGGGCCCACAATGCAAGGTGCTCCAAAAGGGAAGCATTACAAGTTCTCCGCTCTTAAATTGCTTGCCAATAAGCAATTAGAGAGAGGATGAGACATTCTCAACATCGACTCGAAGTCAACACACACTCAAAGTCATCAATAACAAAGTCTACACTACCATTATCAAATGGAAAGGTAACTAATGCCCACGAAGTTGTCATCATTGATTCCCACGCTAAACTCAAGAACACAATCCCATGACCACCATCTAAAAAATTAAGAATTGGTTGCTCCCAAAAATCCATCTCACATATATTGCCCCTAGGTCATAATTGTTCTCATATCACACTGATATAGTAGCAATCCCCACCTATACCTTAATGCTAGAGTGGGTTGATGCTAGTACTGAACTAAAACCATAATCAAACACAAACGGACAATATCGAAGCATTTGCCCAATTTGTACTTCTCCTTTGATGCAATTCTCGCATATGTAACCCATGGGCTCAATATAATTTTCCCTCGAGTTGGAGGGGAACATGGATAACTCCTCATACACCAACATTTTAGTGAGACAAAATGGGAAAACATGTCATCACGTGAATTAAAAGGGAAAGTTGTTCCTCCAAAATTTGTCTCCTTGTTCGTCTATTGTACCCGTAAGCACTATGTGCTTTGTAGCACTATACAAGAACAAGTCCCTTGTGCCATTATGTGTACATGGATGAACCAACAAATGTTGGTGAACCCAATATGAAACATTCCACCACTCTTCCTTCACTTAGAAACATAACCTGGAACATAAAGCATCAACATGGGTGTGTTGATAAAGTACACTAGTAAAAGGGTCTTCTGCCAAGGTACTTGGGTCACTATAGAAAGGGCAATATCATGTGCCAAAATGCGCTACAAGGATATCATTGAAGGGCAATCCTTAAACACAATCCAAAGCATTGAATGCACTATTTGTAAGATACTCACATCTCCCCCAACTATGAAGCGTGCACCATGTCCTTTGGAAACATGCATCACTAACCACAATGAAGAGAATCCCATCACAATGTTGTCATGGTATAATTGTGTGATTGGTTAAATAATTTTTTTTTTATTAAGTTGTTCCAATGGCCTCATAAGGCATTCATTTATTGAGATAGTACAAGTGTTTCCCTCTTTGAAATGGCTTCTCCACTCTCTCCTTTGTCACCACGATCTCCAACAAAATCCAACAAAATCTTAAATAGAGTATGTGCGAAGGAAGTGAATTGTTGCCCAACTCAACTGGCAAAATTGGCATCATTTATGGGTCATGGGCTATGTTTGGCACTAACTCAATAGGAGAAAAGTGCAACACACCCTCCTTATGCAAACCTCTTCAAGCCAACCCTACAAGAAGACTCCAAAGTGATACATATGAAAAATGAATACACTACCTTTATTCCTTGCTATTACATATTCAAACACTAACCTCATTTTACATACTTAAGTTTTGTTTAAGAGTCTAGGCCCTCCCCAACATAAAACAACACATTAGGTGTCAAATATGTTGTTACAACTTAAGATCAAGTTCTTGGTCGTGACCTTAAAATAGATTGTTGTTAGTATTATTATTATTATTAGACTCACATAAACTCCCTAGAGAAACCATCATAACTCCAACTACATCAATTAGAATCACATATAATCAGTCCCACTGGAACCCTAACTTGTACTTGATTCCCATGCGCTACTCCATGACCACCCGAGGTCTCTTGAAGCTCTACTTTTAAAAACTTAAATGTAGGATTTTACTCTATAATCGGGACTTTTTAAACAAAATAAAGCTCACAAGTCCATCACTTGAGCTCCAAATTGCACAAATAAGACCTCATCAAAAACAACATGAGAAGGACAAACACATAGATGGATTCCCCCGCACCACCTAATCTCCAAAAATCCAAGAGCCTTCTAGAAATGGAAAATGATCCATTTTTTCCATAGAGTAAAATAAAGCATAGGAGAAACCATGCAAACATAAGCTCCCCACTACCTATCAACCACTGACCACACTTGGTTCTTATGGAAAACAATTGGGCCCCACAATACAAGGTACTTTAAAAAAGGCACATTATATTGAACTTGAAGCCCTCACCTTTATTGGCAAGCTACACTATCACTTAACTAGATGCCCTTTCCTACTAGGTAAACATGACAAGCTAAAGTTGACGTGTGTATTCCAATCTCCAACACCCTATCTTAAGTGACATTTTGGCTAAGGCCTCCTAGCATAACTCAAGCACACCCATCTTTGATACCATGTTCAAAATTGGATAAGCTAAGAATCAAAACATGACCTACCCTTCATTAATGAGTTCTCTATCATAAAACTACATGCCCTTTCAATAATTTTGATTTGCTATATCCATCACCTTCCCCTCAACCCATACTTTGGCTAAGGCCTCCTAGCCAACTTGGTTATAATCCCATGTAGAAAACTAAATAGACTACCAACAAGCATTGGTTCATTGGTGAGGTTAATGGGTTATTACGCTATCAGCAACCAAGGCTCCATTTATTTATTGTCTCCCCCATTCAAATGGCATGAGTCACAAGAGGGAGGTTGGGTGCAAAACACCGGTTACCCCTTAGATCAAGTGCATAAGACAAATGAAATTAGATCTATGCAGTGCAACCACTTAGGACATGTTTTTGAAGCACTTTCATTGACAAATTGCTCTACTGCTGAGCTACGTGGCAACCTTAAAAATAGTTCAATGTCAAATACTATGCTGAAAATTGGACAAGCTACAAATCAAATGAAGAATGTACGTTATAGTTACACTGCACCATTGCTAAGCTACAGGCCCTTTCATGATAGGCAGGCACTCTTAAGGTGTGATGTCAAAAGATAAATTGCTCTCTTTGTTTTAATATTTATTATAATTTGGCCTTCATTTTTGCCAAGAATGCCTTGATTTTGTTTTATGGATTTATCAAATAAAGACAATCATGCATCTTAGGCATAGATACTTCAGAAAATACCAGTATATTAGAGCCAACGCACTCCTATCGTTCAATTATTCATATCTTGCTTTTTCATAATGCTTTCGAGTGTCATAAAAGGTCTTCATAGAATAATTTATAAGCATTAAAAATAAAGTGAAGAATCCCTAGCATGTCCACATATGCCTTTAGTTGAATCCACCCAATGCTCAAATGCATCAGATTGCTTTTACTAGCAACTTCAGCCTAATCAATGAACTTATGTTGGATGGGATTAGTGTTACACGACTTGTTGAGTCCAAATTCTTGCCAAGTGGGCTAAACTCAATGAAAAAGGGTCAAACTTGTCAAGCCTCAATGTCTTTTTAGTAGAGTTACTCCCCTCACCATAACCCAATTGTAGATTTGGGTCATCGGAGGGCTCAGTCACTCGATCAGACTTGTCGAGTAACTGGACCATCCTTAACCTGATTGTGGATTCGAGTCATCAAAGGGCCCAATCACTGTTGACTTTGTGATTGGGCCCTTTGATGACCCGAATCCACAATCAGGTTATGGATGGTCCAGTTACTTGACAAGTTTGATCGATTTTGACCAATATTGACCCATTCTAAGTAATTTTGACTTTTTATTTGTCTTTTTTTTCTATAGACCGTGTCATACCCTTGCTCATTGACTTTGTCAAGCTGTTCCCAAAAAGCAATGTGACTATAGATGAGATACTTAAGGTAAAGAAAATCATGAATCTTGAAACATACAACTCTGCAAGCACAAGCTCATTGGCCATAAAAAATGATCCAAATAACAATCAGTTTATGCAGAACATAGACTACACAACTACCCTACATAAGGTAATCTGCCCCTATGAAGAAAGGGATGGCAAAGTTGGTATTTGATGGTATTTTATTTCGATTCAGGTATGCAGGGAAATTTTTAAAAGAGGCCAGTTGAAAACAAAATATCCTGTTAGTACTTAAAATTGGCGACATGAAACTTGGGCCATCAAGTAGGAACTCTTATTAGCAATAACCCAGTGATTACAAATAAATGGTACAGAGCTGCCTTTGCGGATTCTTGACATTTCTTAATACCATCCCTGAATGAAAATATGCCTTATTGTGAACAAAATTACCTCACTAACAATGCAAAGACAAGTCACAATATTATGTGACTGCTGCAGATTAAGTGGCTCTATTACAACGACTGGAAAAAGCAATTTCTAAATCCAATATACACAAATGAATTTAGGGAATATCGCAACACAGCTCAACATGACGGGCCGGGAAATTCTTCATCACCGGTCACAGAATAGACTACAAGTGAACAAAATGCTGTTACTTGTGAGAGGAGGATCAGAAACCAAATTAATTGTACGGAAACCATCATCTTTCGTCAGTTTCATAGCTTGAAAGTGCAGCATCCGTCAGTACAGAGAAAAGTTGTGTGTCTACAAGAAGCTGCAACATCAGAGCAACAATGTCAGGAAATGTCCTACAGTCTGAACCAACTATGTAAAGATTAAAGTTATATTGCAGATACTCCATACAATATTTATTATTTCCCGCAAGGCCATACATAAGCAAGCAAACTGCAGAAATGCTGGTTCGCAATTACCAATATCCTGGTTCCTAAGTAGCATAATATATCCTATAATTAGGATAATTCAACACATAGATATAATGCTAAATTCCCAAAAGATATTGATGATGAACAGAAAAATGAAAGATATTCCATAAAGATCAAAGTTATTTTACAGACATCATAAAACTTGATACAAATGTCTCCCACTAGTTGTGCAAGCCTTGCTTATTATTCGCCCCTATCATGATGCTTGCAATTTGCTTAGGTTGCATCTAGAATCAGTTTCACACTGTAAAGAGAGAGAACATTGAAAGTAACTTTGTACTGGACTCTCTATTTGTTTGTTTCCCAGGAAATCTCATGTATGAATGTCAAGGATGGTGTTTGCAGTGCCAACTTCCAAGGCAAGTGTGAATTAAAAGCCAGTGTGGATGATAGTGCAGGGCCCAAGCATTAATAACAGGCAGAACTCTGAATGGCCATTGTCATGAAGAGATCACGCACGCACATGCCACTACTGAAGATAATAGTTACTAAAGATAAAGTAAGGTTTGTGACTAATTAATAACAAGGACAATAATAAATATTTAAGTACTCATCTTAGATATGCATTCCTGCTTTTAAAGTAGACAGCATCACATTGTGATTTCCACCTAACTCAGAACTAATACAACAAAAACCCTAACATATTTTGATTGCACGTATAATTGGTATTCAATTCAGCAGTGTATTAGGAAGAGACATATGCCCTAAGGAACACACGATAGAAATCAAATGAGACCAGCTTGCTTGAGAAACTCTCCCAAACAAGCAAACATTAATAAGGAATCTAGTACACATATGACATGCACATAATAAAACACTTTAAGGAACAAATGGAACCATCAAATAGAATTAATACCCTATCATGGTGTGCAAGAGAAATGTTCTAGATATTTTGCACGTATAGTAATAAAGTTTTGCTATAAGGCAATTCACAGGCTCAATAACAAATGGGAGACACATCAGTAAATTTCCAACAACCACAGAAAGAAACCAACGATTTTCTAGAGTTCATGCAATTCTTTCCTGCCATAAAAGACAGCTATGCCTACGGAACAAACAGTAAATATAAATCATTCTAACAGCAAGGCTCCATCATAGATCCACTATAAATTGATGCTTCAATGTTGGACATTGCTAGCAGACGTCTGGTTACTTTATGCACGCGAGAACAAGGAGTGATATGAGGTATAATGAGCTTGCATTGAGAGTTAGAAAATGTCATGAGAACAATACAAAGCTCCACACAGTAAAATCAAGAAAATCCAAGGCAATTGATTTAGGCAAGTAATGTTGTTACCCAAATATTCATGTATAACCAATGAATGAATGACTGTACAAGATTGTGCAAGGCGATTTATGATAAGGTTAATACTTCATATTTAATGGTGTAAGATTAGGATAAATCTAGCCTTAACCCTAGATGTGGGACCACTAGGGTCACTGACTAACAACCCAATGAGCCCACAGGTAGGGCACTAGAGGGTACTAACATAACCTAATGGGACCACAAGTCAGCCACCATAGGGCTGCAAGCAAAGTTGCACAGGCACTGTCTCCAGGAACTGGGAAACCCGCTCTTTCTGTTTCCATGCTCCCAGGTGGAGTGGGTAAGAAACACTCCATAATCATCAGGAGCACTATTGGGAACTTGGTTACTTCTTGAGAGCATTTTTCCTTCAAAAACCACCATTTCATAGCACATTACGGTTGTACGGGAGTGGTTCAGTTTCAACATCACAGTCCATTTTAGTTCCTTTTCATATTACCTGGTGGCTTCATTGGTTAGAATGTCAGCCACTGATCTGTAGATATCACCCAAGCAATCTATAGATACAATAGGGAGATGCAGTGATTCCCTTGCCACTTTGATCACGATTGCTAATGAAGGGTCACCTTTCCAGGGCATGATATACCTGCAACTAGCTGTTCCCTTACTGCTACAAAGTTGTTCTTAAGGATTACAAAAGCAAGAGTGTGATCTATGCATGATTAACACAACAATAATTGTAGGAGGATACTCACTGGTTTACCAAACTCCCTACCAAGTTACTATATACCCAAGTCTGACATTGAGGATGATCGAGAAGGCACAAGATGGATTAATAAACTGAAAAACTATTTCACCTACATGATGAGGAAGAGAAAATTAGCATTGCATCAATGCACTTGGATAAATTGGCTTGTGATCAGTTCTTATGGTGGAACTCCAAATCTCAAGGACTAGCAAGAGATTGGCACACATTCAAAAATATTTTTTTCATGTGTTTTCAGGATATAGAGGAGGATGAAATATTTGTCAAACTCACCCAGTTCCAACCATTAGGTTCAGTGGAGGAATATTTTAATGATCTGTATGTACTAGCCACTCGTGTCGTATACCAATCCGATAAACATCTACTGCATATTGCCATATTAGGGTTGAAAACAAATATAAAGAACAAACTCAAATTACTAGACGTCAAGGATATCGAGCAAGCATGACAAAAAGCCAAACTCATTGAAGAAAAACACATGTCCTATCAACAATCCCCTTATTCTCAATCTGAAAAATCAAGTTCAAAATATATCCCTACTCACCTAAGGAACTCACAATTAGATAAAAGGATAAGAATCAGTGTTTTAGATGCAATGCACCCAATTGGAGTCCAGGGCATAAATGCAAGGACAAAAGGTTATTTCTATGTGAAAAAAATAATAATAGCGATAGCTATTAGCGACAAGGAAGAGGAAGCTAGGGACACACCTTCTTTCGATGAAGGCACCGACAATGAGGAATGTAACAAACAGAAGTCCACGCCAACACTTTCTATCACCGCAATGATGTGTATTACTCAATAGCAAACTCTTAAAGTCCTTAGCTACATTAAAAAAACTAAGCTAACAGTTCTTATAGATAGTAGCAGTTCACACAATTTTATAGATACAACAATAGCATGACAATTAAATCTATTTGTCTACCCAACTTCCAATTTCTAAATTGTGATTTTGGTGGACAAAATTACTTCTTGCAATGGAAAATACAATAAGGTAGAAATGCCTATCAATGACTACTAATTAAGATCTCCAATATATGCCATGGTGATCGAGTGGGGGTAGACATTGTCACAGTGATGCAGGAGCATATTCTCTCAAAATCAATCTTGCTGAGCAGGCCTAATGGGGTCTTGGAATTTACCAAAGGGAGTGGGTTCCCTTAATGAATTAATTGTATTTCCCTAAGTTTGCAAGTAGATTCTAGAAGGTTTTAGATATGGTGAGTTGTTTTTATTCTTCCATATATTGTAATCGAATCTGCTTTGTTAGCAGATTCTGAGGTTTAGAGGGGATGTTAAAAATCTGAGTTTTTCTTTTCCAAGTAATTAGTTGAGCATATTTAGGATCTGAAGTGATCGGGAAGTTATATTCCTTGTATCTATATTGTAAGTCTTTGGGCATGAATGAATAGAGGTGGCCATGGACAGAGAAGTGCCCAAAAACTGTGTAATCAGGCCAGCAGAGGGGTTTGAGGCCAACCCAGGTGCCATAATTTTTGGTATCAGAGCACAGTAACGCTCCAGGAAAGTGCACCGCGTGGAAAGAAGGTAGCTGAAAATGGCGTGAATTTCTGATCGTTGAAGGATTAAAGAAGATCCAATAAAGTTTTGAATTTATTGGAGTGATGTGTTGATGAATATGTCGATGTATTAAGTGTCATGTGGATCGAGTGCATTCTGAAGGGATCAGAGTGGTGCGGCGGAAGCAAAGTTTTATGTAGAGTTAGCAGAGTTCAGACTAGAGATCTAGAGCATGCCTAGACCTCTAATAGAGAAAAGGGAAGGCAACAGGAACTTGTTGCAAACGACAGAAACTGTAGAGGGCAGATTTGATGAGGCCTGCAAGGTAATTATGTATTTATATTTTGCAATTAAACACTAGTAAATAAATATATGTGGTTGACAGGTAGCAGCAAGAGAGAAGGAAGTGTGGCAGAAGGACCCTCACAACAGAAGGAAGATGTGATAACTTTGAATTGAGATTGGAAGATGGGAGAACAGTGAAAGTTCTCAAGAGAAGGTGAGTAGAAGTGTAGAAGCCTAGAGGAGCAGAGAAAGCTCAGGGGGTTCTAAGTGGAGAGAACCAGACATACCAAAAGGCCAGGTTAAGGAGAGAAACTTGGTGAGGTATTTTGTAACAAGGTGAAACAGACTTGTTACTG
>ML779882.1:317470-336238 GCA_009831015.1 Picea engelmannii | reverse complement strand
GAGATATGATGTTCCTTGGATAACTTCTTGGAACTCTTTCCTATGAAGCCATGTAGCCAAGTACTTAACAAGAGATTTCCATTCTCTGTATAAAACAAGTTAGTAGAACCTCCAAGAAAAACCCTTTTTTCAATAGATATGGGGGTTTGGAATAAAAAATCCCAGGCAATTGATATGGGCCAGGGTATAGAAAATGTGTTTTCAACCTGCAAGATGACAGAAAATAGGGTCATGTCACAGTTGACTTCGCATGACAATGTGGTAGGATGACATTTCAGCAAGGCAGGGTCAATGTGGCTGTCAAGAGGGCTAATGTGGCACTAAATAATATTCTGCTTATTTTTTCTTAGTAAAAAATAATGATTTTCACAAATATAATGGAGGCTTACTTGGAGAATCATCGTTGTTGCACCTTCCCTAATATGGGGATTTATTGCAGCTAAGTATAAACAGAGTATCATTCAGCTATGCGATCACAAGTGGGTGGTATATATTCAGATTTATGTTTCAACTTNCATTTATGATTTATGAATCAATGTATTTCATTACTGAATTTGAATTGAATTTTGAATCATGTTTAATAGTTTATAACTTTATATCATTTACAAATTTGAATTTTCAATTTACTAATTTAGTAGTATTTAGTTGTTGAGATTTATGTTATTGTTATTATTTAGTTGTTAGTATTGACTATGTAGTCCCTTTTCAATTTACTAATTTATGTTATTGTTGAGATTTATCATTATTATTTTTATTTTTAAAATTTAATTTTTTATATTTTATATGTGACGTCCCCCCGTCCCCCATTTCCCAAAAATCCCTAAAATTTGGGGGTACTCCCACACGTCCCCCTTGTGCGTCCCCCCGCACCCGCGTCCCCCCGTCCCGGAGTCTTGGTGGAACATTGATTAATTCACAAAGTGGGTGAATTAATAGACATAAAGTGAACTTAGGGAACTTAACCCAAAGTGGGTTTGTGAGTGAGATTATTGTGGGATCATCTCAACCTTTGATTAGAGATGCCATGGGGAGATCCTAGCCATCCAAATCTTAGGTATCCTTATGGAGGTTTAAGAGGGGCGCATAGGTGCCTTGGAGGCTCATTCACTCTTATGTTCACTTGGAGAGTTTGAGTGGGAGCATGAGGATGAGGTTGGATGCATTAGTTGAGGGAAGCTTGGGCGCCTCCTTCCATGGAGGGCTCATGAAGGCTTAGACCCTCAATTATTTGTGGTGGAGCTTCTTGCTTGGAGGAGGGCGCACTATAGGAGGAGGGTGCACTCATAGCAAGCAAGAACTACGGTTGGACGATTGCAGATCCATTAGTTTCAGTAGAGAGGTAGCACACAAGATCATCTTCGTGTGCAAGGGATTCTTCTTCAGAGCTACAGGGATCAAGGGTGCATTGTTTCAATGGATAGAGCAACAAAGGGAGAGGGCACACTAAGCTTGAGCGCATATCTCCTTGGATCCTTTGGCAAGGGTCAAGAGAAGCTTGTTATGTATACAGGTTCCATTGTATTGTATTACTTGTTGTATCCTATGCTTTAGACATCACTTATATATACTTCCATTCCAAACTGGTTTTCCCCCGGGGGGGGGTTTATCCAGGATCATGTTGACCAAAAATATTTGTGTCCTAATTTCATGCATGCTTAGAGTTTAGATCAGCATTTCATAGTTGTAAAGAGTAGACGAGTGTTACTTGTTTTGAGTTATATTGCATGTGCTAACATTGGGTTATGGAAACACTTGCAAGCGCACCTCAAAGAACACTTAACCATAAAACTTATGAGCAGAAAATTATCTTGACTGTTTGCTGTCCTAAAACGCAGCAAAGGACAGCTTTGGAGATTGAAACTTAAAGCTCATAACAGGACAAGGACAGACCTGTTTGAGCAGCCTCATAGGACCTCAGTTTTCTCCAATCTATATTGTAATCCTTCGGGCATGAATGAACAGAGGTGGCCAGGGCCAGAGAAGTGCCCAAAAACTATGTAATCAGGCCAGCAGATGGGTTTGAGGCTGACCCAAGAGCCATCACAGAGGAGCCCAATGGTTGGCCTCTATCAGAACAGTAGGATTGAATCTACAAAAGCAATTCCCAAGATTTTGTGAAAATCGAAAAAATACAAATTCCATGGAATCAATAGCCTACCCACCCAAATAGTTTCATCCAGAAAAATGAAGAAAATGATTCAGAAGGGAGCCCAAGCCTATACTTTACATTGTTATTTAATGGAGGAAGTGTATGATGAAACAAAATATCTCAAAGGTCTCGACAAGATGCTTGAGAAATATAATACCATCTTTAAAGACTTACCTCATGGCCTTCCTCCAATACAGTCAAGAGAGCATATCACAGAGCTCATTCTCGGATCAACTCTAGTTAGGAGGAAGTCTTACAGGCAATCTCATCAACAGAAAACAAAAATTGAGTTCTTAGTTCAGGAATTATTAGACTATCGTATAATAAACCGAAGCAAGAGCCCATATTCAGCACCAATCATACTAGGAAGGAAAAACGATGGCTCCTACAGACTCTATATCGACTATCGTGCATTAAATAAGATGACCATAAAATATAAGTTTCACATTCCCTTTGTGGATAAACTATTGAATGAACTCAACAGAGCTAAGTATTTCTCAAAACTTAAATTGAGATACAGCTATCATCAGATAAGAATGTGAGAGGAGAACATTCCAAAAACTGCTTTCCATACACATGAGGGCCTATATAAATTTCGTGTTATGCCTTTTGGATTATCCAATGCCTATTCTATTCACACTTGCAAAAGTTTGTACTTGTTTTCTTTGATGATATACTTGTTTATAGTAGAAATTGGAGTTTACACCTTAAGCACGTAGAGATAGTGTTGAGACTATTAGAGGAAAATAAGTTCTATGCAAAAAAAACAAAATGTAGTTTAGGAAGAAGAGAGATTGAGTTTGTGGGCCACGTAGTATCAACCGAAGGAGTTAAGGTGGTCCAAAGGAGATTGAGGCAATTACTAAGCGGCCTACTCCATAAACTATCCAATCTTTATGAGCGTTCTTAGGTCTTACAAGATATTATATAAGATTCATAAAAAAGGATGAGATAATATAGTATATACAATGTTGCTCCACTAACGACACTATTGAAAAAGGATGAGCCTTTAGATGGAATGATGTAGTCAAAGCCTGTTTTAAGAAGATGAAGACTTTAATGACTTCAACCCTAGTTTTGGCTGCCCCAGATTTCACTAAACACTTTGTGCTTGAATGCGATGCTTCAGTAACATGAACAGAAGTTGTGCTTATGCAAGAGAACCACCCCATTGCTTTTGAAAGTTGGAAATTAAATCCGAGTGAGCAAGCAAAACCTACTTATGATAAGGAAATGTTGGCAATCATTCATGCCTTGGAAAAGTGGAAACAATAACTGTTTCGAGTCAAATTCTTGGTCAAAATAGACCACAACAACCTGAAATATTTATGAAACCAGAAGAGCTCGTCATCAAAACAACAAAAACGGGTAAGCAAAATCCAAGTTTTTTACTTTGAAATTCTCTACAAGAAGGACAAGGAAAACCAAGTTGCCAATAGCTTATGAAAAAAAGAAGGGGATGGTACACTATGCTCAATTTCAATAGTCACTCCTGAATGGAATTTGATGTTCAAGCCGAATATGTGAAAAATCCAGAGATCAAAAAGATAATTGAGGAAGTCAATAGTGGCATTGCATCATGCTCCAAATTTACATGGGAGAACAATATACTCTGGCATAGGGGAAGAATATATTTACCCAACACTTCCAAATTCAAAATTCAAATCTTAAAAGAGAATTATGACTCCCTATTTCTAGGCCATGTTGGATTTTTCAAAACATACTACAATATCTGGCAATCCTTCTTATGGAAAGTAATGAAGACTAATATTCATAAATATGTGGCAATTTGTGATACATGTTAGCGACAAAAATTTGAATCAGTTGCACCTCCAGGACTCCTTCAACCCCTTCATATCCTAGATCAGAAATGGATTGGGGTGTCTACGGACTTTAGCATGGGTCTCCCTTCATCAGAAGGAAAGGATAGCATATTTGTAATTGTAGATCAATTAACCAAATATGCCCACTTCATTGGAATTTCATCAAAATCTAGGGCCAGTCAAATCATTGATAGCTATGTGAAAAATATTTATAGACACCATGGTTCTCCCAAAGTTATTGTCAGTGATAGGTACCCCAAATTTACTAGAAACTTTTGGAAAGAATTGTTCCACCATGTATGAACGACATTAACCATGGGCACTTCATACCATCTCTAGACTGACAAACAAACTGAGTGGTAAATAAATTCCTTGAGGGATACCTCAAAAATTTTGTGAACGACCATCAATCATAGTGGCATAGTTGGCTACATCTTAATGAATGGTGGTATAACACCATGTATCACACTTCGGCAAAAATGACTCCATTTGAAGCCTTATATGGATATCCACCACCATCAATAAAAGAGTATGTTGTCTCCAAATTCAAGGCTCCTATTGTGGCAAACTACCAAGCCACTTCTGATGAAATCCTTCATATCATACTAGAAAGATCATGTCCCATGGCCCACAATGAAGACAATGATCTTGTTGATGATGATGACCAACATGTCCACCCATGGAAGCCCAACAACCCCCCTTGGATTGCCTCTTCTACTTCAAATCAGCCAAGCTCATCACATCCAGTCAACATAAGTGTATGGGAGATGGTAAGCCAATGTCACCATGAGGTGTCTTAGTCCTTTTTTCCTGCAAGGTGTCGTGATTAATATACTAGACATGTGAATGAAGATCATTGGTTGAAATTGGATGATGGATCATGAGCTCAAGAAGTTATGTTTGTTTCATTGTTTCACCTTGGTGGCCAGCATATGTGCCCTAGTCCCATGTTGTCACCCCCAAGGAAAAGGGGTACTATTGGGGGGGCCTCACAAGGGTAACATTCTGTTTCCCTGCCATACTTAACACTTACCATCCTGGAGTCTGTCGCAGTGTACTAAACTTTGGTAATGGGTCATCGTTAGTTCTCTCATGAGAAGAGGGGCCAAAGGCTAAAGGTTGATTGCAATTTCTAGCAAAAGAATAACAAAGAAAGAATAATGATAAAGAAAGAAAGAGATAATAACAAAGGACTCTCAAAAGCCAGTCCATGCTTGAGATCTACCCTTTTCGCATTCGCCCCAGTCCCAGAGTAGTGATGCTATAGCTTGAAACCTTATAAAGGGTACTTGCAAATATGATAAGAGGACAATAAAAAGGAAAAGTAAGGTGTTTGGAAAAACATAGCACTTAGAAAGTGGTAACTCAAGGGCAAGCACACCCTTCACAAAGGCACTCATAGAAATGGACTAAATGACACCATAAACAATGAAGTAAGCCCAACAAGTACCACTATCACACTTACTCTTGAAGGGTTCTTTTATTTCCTGCTTCCCCCAGAACATATCCCTCAACTTGGTCTTTTCTTTCATTGCTTTGGTTGGCACACCCAATAGGGTTTGATGAAGGTCCTCCCATATTCAAACTATTTATGTGAAATTTGAGGGGGACACTTGATGTGAACTATTTATGTGGATTATATTTTAAGTAACATCTTACTTTGTATGATCTAAGGACTAGTACATCTCATGAACATTGGCTTTACTTGATTTCATCCTTTGTTTTGATTTGGATGCACCTGACATGGTACTTTGAAGGATGCCCCAGGCTTTCACCCAGGACGTTGTGCCTTTATTGCAGGATATGGCACATGTGATGCAGAACATTGAGTCACCTCGTGGCTTGACACACTCAGATACAAGCTCTCACACCTTCAGGACCTTGGACTACAGACTGATGGGCTTGATTTTGACAGATATGGTCACGATGGCACACTTATGAACAGGAAGCCCATACTTTGGATAGTGCACCCACACCTTACCTAGTCACTTAATGGAGGACGTTGCATTTGGTTCAGCTTGGATAACATGCAGAGATGAGATGCATCCCCTCTCCACCTTGGACATTGCATTCTACACCTTGGACATTGGGCTTGATGATGACGCCATACACTAGGGTTTGATGAAGATGATGGGGTTTGCTTGCCACATGGACACCACATAATGATTTGAGGTGGCATGGCATTCTCCCACCCTGCTTGCACCTTGGATGTTGACACATGGCACTGGGAGGCCCTCCTTCACCTCTAGGAGACTTGACGTCACCACATGTGTGGTTTTATGACTTATTATTTGCATTTACTATTATTGTAGAGGCTATTTTGAGGGGTCGACCCCACTTGTAACATGAATCATCGACATTTTGTGGACAAAGTGTTAGGGTTACCTTATATAAATAAGGCTAGCACTTATTTCATTTTATCATCATCACTTTTCTCCTCACACTTGTGAGTGAGAGCTCTAAAAGTTTGTTATCTCTCTTTGGCTTCTTGGATCTAGTGCACAACTCTTGGAGGAGGATTATTTGTGGATGTTTCTCATTTGTTGGATGATGTCTTGTTGCAACTAGGGTTTCTCTTGGCATAGAGAATTGGAAAAGTATGTAATTTGCTTTAAGTGGATAAGTTTGCTCATGGTAAAATTGTTAATTGCTATTTTGTTGCATGTTACTTTGTTCTAGTGAAACCCTAGGGAGGAGACATAAGTATTTATCTCCTTTAATAATTTGGTTTGTCCAAGTTTGGTGAAAGCATTAAGAGACCTTGTCTCTTGCTAAGATTCAAAGGCCTAAGGCCCAAGAGGCTTTGCACCTTAGGGTTTTGATCTTAGTCATTTGATCCTTAATGTAGGTTATCTAGAAGAGGGAAAACACCATCTTGGGCCCAAGAGGCTTTGCACCCTAGAAATAGCTTTCTTGAAGGATTTAGGCCTAAGGCCCAAAAGGCTTTGCACCTTAGGGTTTGAACCTCCTCCTTCTTGATTATCTAAGTATTTCTTCAAAGTGTTGTTTGCTTGACTCCATAGCCCTAGAAAGTCAATGACACTAATCTAGAACTCTCTTATGGTGAAAACATTCTTAGAATTAGCACTCTCTCTCTCAACGCGATTTGACTAACTCTACTAACTCTAACCCTAGGAAACGAATGATATTTATTGTTTTTGTTATAAATGTTTGCTACAATGTAACACCCTGTTTCCCCCGGTCTGTAAATATAACTATATGGGCCAAGGAACTATGGCAAACTTAAAAGTGTGAATGTTTGATTTGATGGACCTTGTGTAGAAGGTCGATGAATGTAAATTCTGATTATTTTAACAGAAAATGGTTACGTGTTGCATGACTGTTGAAAGAGGGGATGTGCATAGAGAGACACCACAAAATGTTGTGAAAGGTGGTGGAGGGGACCAGGAATGGTTGCGTTAACCTCCACCGAACCAGTACCATGCTAGAATTAATTTGCTCAGATCAGAACAACCCTCTGACCAGGAATGAATTCCCGTCAGGCTGGTAGGTGGGAAGGCCTCCTCAAGAGTTAATGAGGGATGGGGAAGACTGCCCATCGGTAAGGCTTTCGGACCTAACCACGGACTGGGAGATTCGAGCCACACGCAATCTTGTTGAGGGAGGCAAGAAAGGAAGTGTGGTGGATAGAGGGAGGCCTGCGGAGAACATGCAGAGACGATAGAGGAAACTCTCGGGTCCGAGGAAGGACTGAAAGAGGAAACAGTGAGTTCTAATCAAAGAAAATAGAGATTGAACCAGGAGAAGGAGAGTAACCTTCATCCTTATCTATTTCTGTATTGGGAGAAGGAGAGTAACCTCCGTCCCTAACTTCCGTTGAGCTGGAAGTAAGAGATTGAATCTCGAAGTATCATGGCTTAAGCTCGGGGGTGGCCAGTGATAAATCCATTGGGAGTGACTGAGCCTATGGTTGGGTGGAAACGAGCACCCCTTTCAGCAGTTGCATCACACTATATGGTTCTCATAAGTGTTTTTCTTGCCTTATGCTTTGAATTGTAAGTAATGGATGTATGCAAGTATTTATATGTCTATAAAGGGTTCTTTCTCTGTGTTAAATGATTAAGTTATGAATATTCTTTCATTCCCTTGAGAACCTATATGTCTGCTTAATTTTCCCATACATCCATGTTTAGTCACTCAAAGGCACTCTCCCAGGGAGCTACATCACCGTTCCAGAGTCGAAGCAAGCCTCTTGGCATAGTTACCGTCATGGTAAACCCACAAGTTACCTTGCCTTGACTTAGAGCTTAAAGCACTGCAAGTTGGGAAGGTGTTCCCTTCAGACCAGTAGTCTAGGAACCTTGGAGCTTGAAGCTTCGAGATGTCTAATTATTGTGAGTCGTCGATCGGCGTCAAGAAGCGACCAAGCATCGAAGAACCAGAGCAGAGGAACGCCAGAAGGGCAAGAAGAATTTCCTTTTAGGAAATCCTTCGAACTGAGTTATCGAAATCCCCGAACGCAAGGAGTGCGTGGGAAATCGAAATCCTTTAAGGATCAAGCTCAGAAGGGATAGCACTTATCATAAGTGTTGACGAGATCCAAGAGTAGGACTCGTAGGAGGAGCAAAGGTTTAAAACCTTTGAAGACTGATAGGAGCGACAGTGGTCGTTGGATCACAGTGAAAAGGATCGACAGCCGTCGGATCTGAGGAAGGTGAACGAGTCTTAACGTTCACATGCACAGGAGAGAGAACCTGTCAAGGTTTGAGACTCGAAGTATCCAAAGCCCGAAGAGCCGGAAACCTGAAGTAGAATCTCAATCGTCCGATTGCAAGAACAGATTTGAGCCGTCAGATTGTTCGGGGTAAACTTCAAGCATCGGATCACCAGAGTGGATTTGAACCGTCAGATACCGTGAGTCTGGGAGGAGGCAAGTTTGAAACTTGAGATTCCAGAAGCGCGGAAAGCCGAAGGGTCGGAGCAAATCTGGACCGTTGGATCCAAGACATGTGTCGACAAGTCGAAAGATCTAGAGGAAGGCAAAGGTCGAAGTGTTGAAACACTCGAAGCCCGAAGAGTCATGAGCCGTCGATTGGCTCGGGGACACTTGTCAACAGATCGAGAGCTCCGGGAAGATTGTAGTGGGGTTTCAGTTTGAGAACTGAGATTTTCGAACCCCGAAGACCCGAAGTGAACCTGGACCGACAGATCTAAGGGAGACGTGGCGTGAATCCGTGAACTTCGGGTAAAGTCCCGAAGTGATTCATAGCCGTTGGATTCAGAGGACATGTGGCACAAATCCGTGAACTCCGGGTAAAGTCCTGAAGTGATTCACAGCCGTTGGATTCGGAGGACACGTGGCACAAATCTATGAGCTCGGGGTGAAGACTCGAAGTAATCCTCGATCGTCAAATCAGGAGGACACACGTCAGAGGATTGTAGCCTTTGGATAAAAGTCATTGGGGAAAAGGTTTGAGATTTGAGATCTCAGAAGTCCAAAACCCAAAGGAGATCTCGACCGTCGATCAAGAAGAGGGTTGGAGGACCGTTGATTTGGGTTAAATGGTCAAACACCCAAAGTGGAAGCAAGACCGTTGATCGAGCAGGACAGGTGTCTGCAGATCATCAACTCCGGAAGTTTGAAGTACGGAAGAAGCAGGGTTTGAGATTTCAAAACCCAGAAGTCCGGAATTGCAAAGATATCACAGTTGTTGATCTAGGAGGGACAAATTTGGTCTGTAGATTTGAGAGACGCAGACTGAACCGTCGATTCAGACAGTATCGTCAAGATCGCGAGATCGACGATCCCGTAGCATTGCGGGGACAAGAGTTGCGCATAGTTTAAAATATCGAGGGTGGGTCGCAATTCAAACCGTGGTTTCGTCAGAAGGACACGTGGAGACTTGAGGAGGATTGTGGGTCCAAAAGTAGTTTGACCCCAAACTGCTTGTGGTCACGCCCGCAATCGCATGGTCATTGCCAAGGTCACATCTAAGGAGGCCAAGAGAAAAGGGGCTAACACCAACTCCAAGACATCGTTGAAGCGTGAAGGAGGTCACGGGTATCATAAGACCTGCAACAGAGGCTGAAAGGGCTTGTGTCTGATTTAGAGGTGAGACTATCATTGTCTCAAAGTCTCGTTTGATTTAGACTCGGAGAATCTTGACCGAGGGCTCGGGCTAAGTCCTGGACTTTCCAAATTAAAACCCATAGAGAGAGAGGATTTGTTCCTGTAAGGAGGACGATTTTTTTTTGTTATTTTTCTTTGCCCCATCATGGGTGTGTTACATACAACCACTACGGTTTAATCTACTTGTTGCATACTTACTTGAAACAGTGGTTAAATATATTCAGAATCATAGTACAATTGGATGTCATTGCACTTGTTGAAGGCTTAATTCTTATGCTCAATGACTACATTTCTGGGTACTTTTTCCTCTTCTTGTTACAAAACATTAATTGTTGTTATACATTGTCTTACTGCTGTAATTTTGCAACAATAATTGGTTATATTGATTAGCTAACGTCTAAGAGGTCATTAATGAGCTATATGACTTGGTAATTGTCTATTTTATGCTTTGGATTGTTTAGTGTCTCGTACAGGTCAATCAATTACCTCATTTTCTTCCTTACCTTTCTTAGACCTAGACCTAACATCTTAGTGACCAAGATAGGGGGTTGTAGGCTTGGCCAATCTTGCTACTTGATCCTTTGAGGTCACTAGGGAAGCCTCCCTTGTTTTGGACCTCCTTCCATCATTAAAACGAGGGAAGTATCTACTTAGGTGATAGTGGTACATCTCGAGAAGCGTGAAAGTATAAGGTTGTACAACAGCGTAGAAGATTGCTAGGGTTTGCAGATGTTGTCTAAAGCTTTTTGTATTTCTCTGTGGGCCATTATCCTAGTAAGGGAGCATAGAAGATTGCTAGGGTTTGTAGGTGTTGTCTAAAGTTTTTTGTATTTCTCTACAGGCCATTATCCTAGTAAGGGAGACCTTCTAAGCTTTGAAGTTATTCGAATGATAAGCTTAGTTGATGGGCAAAATATCTGTTTTATTGTCTCTGAGATTTTGGTTTCCAGTATTACTTCCACTATCTTAATTTGAGTTGAATATTCCAGCAATTGTATGTTATTTTGTGAGCTGCTATTTGATTTACAGCAAAAAAATCACTAGATAACAAAATACCTAGGTGCCAAAGTAGGGGATTTCAACATGGTATCAGAGCTTTGTCTCTGAGAGGGAGCCAATCTTAGGTTGCACAATGACAAATCTATTAGATCTAAGTGACCAAGACATAGATCTAGTTCAGATCTAGGGTAGATCTAGGGTTACAGCAACAGATCTATTGGATCAGGAGTGTCATGGTGGATGTTTGCAGCAGATCTATCAGATCTGCAGGAGATCTTATCAGATCTATAAACCAGTAGGCAAAAATTGAAGGACGGATTTATGGGAAACAACCGTACAGAGGTAAAACTTGGTTTTGCAGGAGTACGAAGCTATATGCAGGTTGTAGTGCTAACATTCGTGTACATACGCCGGTTCTAGTAAATAAAGTCGCATGCATATGCAGGTTTCAGTAGGAATAGGCGTGCACAGGATCGTACAGGTTGTATAGAGATAGTTTTAACAGTGAAATTCATTGAGTGCTTGAGCCACAAAGGACAGTGACTCAAGAGAATCTCAGGAAGGATGAAGGAGGACTTTCATCCAAGGATTAGCTCTAGGGATAACAGATCTATTGGAGTCGGTGACTCATAGAGAGAGAAGAGAAGGATTTTTGCTCAAAGAGATCTCAACAAGGGTGAAGAAGGACTTTCACCTAGATATCTGATCAGTCCAAAGGAGGAGGAGGCAACAACAGACAGATTTGGTAGTAAGGACAAATCTCAGCAACATAGTAGCAAAAAGTATAGCCGCAAGAAGGTCCACACATTGAGCAAGTCGCTTAGAGTACGTGTGCACACGGGATACAGAATGCGCAGGCGTGTACATACGCGGGTTTTAGTAGAGAAAAGCGCGTACATATGAGGGTTGCAAAAGGAACAGGCTTGTACAGCTTGTGCAAGTTGCAGGTACAGGGTCGTATCATTGTAGCAGAGGTGCTAGGTTGCAAGAGTTGGTTGTTTCTCAGTGGATAGATCATATGACGAGAAACATGGGAGATATTTAGCAGTCTGACGAAGGACTCGAGTATCCATGTGGAGCTTGGTGATGATGCCAAGTATGCAGTGAAGGGAGAGGGAACAGTTTTGTTCCAGCTCGAGTCCGGAGGTTCGTTTGATACCCAGGATGTGCTTTATGTACCAAGAATTGAAGAAGAATTTTCTCTCAGTTTTTGTTTTGGAGGTGTTGACCACCTATTCAACTAGGGGGTCAATTCCATGTACCATGAAGATATGCATCATCAAATGAAAACAAGTCAGAGACTATTTGGTTCTACAGGGCAATTTTTTGCTCCAACACACATTTTTGTAAACGGGATTTTCGCACCCCTACATGGGTTAATAATGTAATAGGTCTGCATGGATCATAGTTAGGTCAGTTACCTTATGATTTCTTCATTGGGAGAGTTCCTTTCACTGAGTGTTTTTTATCCCCAGGATATTAATTTGGCCTAACCAACCCTATTAATTTCCCTTGAGTTTTTCACTCCCACTAGTAATAAATCCTCCAAAAGGCATTCTCATGAAGTCACCCTTTGTTAGCTAGTGTTTAGGAATGATGTAAATGACCATGTAAGACAGCTCAAAAAGTTTCGCGGAATTCCATCGAGTCTAGATAGGTTTTTTTTAATTAATTAAAATTTCCCAAGGCTGGAAATTTAATTAATTAATTAATTAATTATTTTTTGATAAAAATTGTAAAAACTGGGTCCCTGGGTTTTTGATAGGGGTATTTGTGCTCAAAAGAAATGGAATGACACCCCCCACACCCATGGACCAAGTTTCAACTCAGTCGAACAAGTTTTGCTAGGTGTTTGTCCACTTAGGAGTCTTAGTCAGATAAAAACAGTTTTAACCTTTAATTGCTAACCCATGACATGGAAAAATGTCAATTTTGTAATAATTGGTCAAATGGAGTGAAGTAAAGGTGACTAATGATGAGAGAAAACTATCCTAATCTACCCAACCCTTTCCTAACCTTTACACACCCCTAACTCACCCCCCTCAATTAAAAATTCATTTCCCCCTTGGGATTTGCACCCCCACCCCTTGAGAAAGTTAGTAACTCATTTTTAAATGAGTTATGGGCCCCTCCTCTTCTCTCCACATCCCACTTAGGAATGTGTTCCACACACTCCTCCCACAACCCTCACGCCTTCTTTGAGAGTTGCACCCCTCCTCTTGGAGAAAATGGAAACATCAACCAAAAAAGTGGAAATTTGCTTTAAAACTTTTGTGGGCCATCTCTCTTAGCCTATGCGCCCTTCTTAGGTTGCCACTTCACCCTCCACTCATCCCCACTTGCCATTTTCACTCAAACCCTAAAAGCTCCTGCCCTCATTGACTGGAGTTCACCTTGGCTTTGGTTTTGACATTTGTCAAAGATCCAAGAGGGGTCTCTTTGTCCTCTCATGCTATAAATGAGACCTCTCCCTCATTCATTCCTCACCCTTCTTCTGAGTATTGTTATGCTACCAATTTCTTACCATCTCTCTCTCTCTCATTGTCACTTTCCTTCACCCATTTGTTCTTGAAGAGCTTGGAGCAACTTTGTTGCTACAACCTCTTCCATTGATAATAAAAGAATAGCTTTGGAGGAATCGTGGATTTCAAGACTTGTCTGGATGCTCCATTTGTTCATCAGGTGATATTGCTCTTTGCTTTGAATATTATTGTGTTATTGGGTAGTTTGCTTGAGTAAAACTCTGTTTGTTTAGCTAGGTTTAGCAAACTTATAGTTGTTGGCCTATATGTCTTGTATTTATTAATGATGCTAACTTTGTTGTGTTATTAATCAATACAATTCATTATCTACTTTGTCTCACATTTTATTTGAAGCATGCAAGTCATCTCAAAGAGTGTTGTTCGGATAGATCCGGGCAAGGATCTACCCTCATCACTCACTAAAACTTCACAAGTTTTTCTAATTATCTTTATGTTCTACTCATATTCTGATTTTGGTTGCTAACTCATTAGATAGGTCATTTAAAATCAATTATATTTATGGTTTTTATATGTAGGAAATTTTTGTTGCAAAACAGAAATTTTCTTAACTTTTGTTGAGTGTGTTGCAGCAAAATCAGCAAGCAATAGCTTGTTGATTTTTGCAGGTTCTCGCCAGGTTAAGGGTGCATGTTGCTTGTTTTCAGTCACAACACACCTCCAAGGATCCCCTTTCAAAGTGGTAACTCTATACCCTCTTTCTTTTCTATCTAAAACATTGTAAGCAAGCCCAAAGGAGGGTACCCAAGTGGCTTGCATTCTCTTCATTTCAGTTTTTGCTTTCCAAGCTTTAGTTTAGTTTCTTTTCTGTTTTTTCTTTCATAGTTTAGTTAGCTTAGTTGTGGTATCTTACATGCATGTTAAAAGCTAAAATTATCTAGAGTAGATCTCACACAACCAATGCTAACTTAGAGCCCATGGAGGCATAGATAGAATCTTTTGCTTTTTTGTTATCTCTTTGCATGCAAGTCATTTATTTCTCAAGTATTCATCTTTAACAGTTGCATGCATACATGGGTATCTTAATGGTTTGAATAATCGCTTTCAAGTTATTTCAAGTTCTTTACATTTCACATGCAATAATTTCACATTTAAGAGCTTCAATCTTCATAACTTGCAATTTCAATTTTTGGCCCATTTGACACCTTTGAGCAAGCTTTAAGCACTCAAACACTTTAAAATACTTAGCTCATAATCTTAATAATTTATTAGACTTAATAGGGCACCTTTACCAACCATCTTCGCCATTTAAAACGGGGTCGGAGGAAGCAACGGAAAGGTGCTAGGCCTGGGACGGTCTCGTGGTGCTCGGCATCCTTTTTCGGAAGTACTCTTATCTTAGGACTGACCTGTGGAGCTAGGGTGGGCCTCATTGCCTTACTTCTTGAGCACCCAACAATTACTTGGTAATTGGGGGAGGAAAGTATTAGGTTGACACTTAGATAGGATTGAAACATCTCACTTAATCACTTAAATCAATCCTTGGTCTACAACTTTCGGACAATTTATATTTACACTTGCAAGCACTACATCTTACTGTTACTTTTACATGCAAGTCATTTTCATAAGTTGTGGAATAATTATCTAAGTGGTTACATCTGTGATCTGGAACACTTTACATTTTCAAGCACTTTTTATTTATATTGTGGTTGTTGTATTTGCGGTGTGATCCCTCAAGAAGTTGCGCATCCTCCTGGAGGCACTCTCTTGACTGGTCTTGAGTGATTTTCATCTATGTGCCATTGATAAGCAATCCAATAGAGTAAGATCTATTCTGAGCATGCTTGGCTTGATGTGTTGATGGTTGTATCGCCTTGATTATCTTTATTTCCTGCACATGCAAGCAACTAGTTAGTATTTGTACATCTTGTAACCATTGTATCTATCTATTGTAATCTTAGACATTCTTTCTGTATCTTTGTATCTAATTGTATCTAACTTTGTTGTAATCTTTGTAAATCTTGTAACTATTTTGTAATAAATCTCCCTTTAACTTAGTTGACCCCTTGCCCAATCTTAGGCACTAGTCTTAGTTGTCCTAGGAAAAGGATTGATTGTTCATACTATTGTTGCATCTCACATTGTTGCTTAACATCATAGGCTAGATTTTCCCCAATCCATTTAACTAATTAAAACCAACTCCTAGAACTTAAACGTAAATTTCATCTAGTAACTAGGGTCTACCCCCCTTGGCTTCCCTAGGAGTTAGCCTAGACGAAAGAGGTTCAAGTCAAAGTGACAGAATGGACTTTTGAACCTAGGCATTATGCCTCCGAGGACACACTAAGTGAGCAGGACTTAGCTCACGTTTGCAAGTGTGTATAAGGACGTTAACAAGAGGATAAGGGTGTTGTCGTCATGTTCAAGAAAGGGCAAGTACTCATACCTGAGAAACAACTTGGAAAGGAGGTCTGAGCTTGTCTGAGACATATATAGCAAAGTTGATTGCTAAATTGGTATTAGAGCAAGTTAGAAGTCGTACTTGTCCATCGTACCTCTCTGTTGTACTGTCCTTTGTACATGTCAGCTGCTACCGTTGTAGGTTGTCTACTACCGTCATCGTATGTTGTTTGTTGTCCCTATCCATTGTTGTCTTTCCAACTCATCAACCTTCTTATTTTGACCATACGTGACTTTTCCAAAAAAAATCGCGCCCCTCAAACTCTCATTAACTTAACTTACCCTATAAAGTCATTTTATCGTTATTTTATAAAGTCACTTTATCACCTTATCTTTAAAAAAAATTGGGGTTATATTTAAATAAAATAAAAATATGGAATCAAGTAAGAAAAAGAACGAGGAGTTACAGGCGGATATTAATTGTTATAGAGACAAAGTCAATGGCATAAGACATTGTCTCGACAATGTCAAGAAGAGTCAAAAAGAATTCGGCAAAAGATAAAAAGAATGAATGGAAAAAATCAATAAATTATTAGAAAAAGAAGACAAAATTGACACGTTAATAAACAAATCAATAAATTATTAGAAAAAAGAAGACAAAATTGACACGTTAATAAACAAATCAATAAATTATTAGAAAAAGAAGACAAAATTGACACGTTAATAAACAAGTCTGGGGAACGATGAGAAAACTTATTAAGAATGAGGGGTGCCGACAAAGATGAAACTACGAGGATACTTAATGAACAGATCCAAAGAATCGACCAACTAACCGAACAAGTGGACGCATTATGTGCAAAACCCTTATCCCACCGAAGATCGCCACAGAGTCTAGAATCACAAAATAGAAGTGATCAGAGAAATCAAGAAGGACCAGAAATAAATTTTTCAAAAGAGAATACAAAAAATTTAAAAAAGAATTACTGAAATATGACGGTAAGAACCATAGAGGAGTCGTCGTCTGGGTCAAAAAAGTGGAGGGTATCTTTGAATCAAATCCCTCGTTGGGTGAACGAGAAAAAATAATGACAGTCTCCAACAATTTAGAAGGGGATGCTTACGATTGGTTTCTATGGTGGCGCTCGTTCCTTTCATTGGCAAAGTTTCACAACTACCCTATTAAAAAGGTTTTATGATGAAGAAGAAGATGAACTGTATCACAAATTTGTGCATCTTAAACAAAAAGAGAACGTGAATGACTATACACACAAATGGGAAGTGTTGGCAACAAGACAAAGTGTATTCACAGATGAACAATTGTTAAAAATGTATATATGTGGATTGAAGGATTACACCCGTAGTGAAATAAAACTATGGAACCCTAACAAGTATGTGCCACCTCTTTTAAGGGACAATGACCCATATAAGAAATGGGTAAACAAATGCAGATATTGTGAAGACAAATGGTCACCAGGGTACGGTAGATTATGTTCTGGACTATCATAGAGGAGATGGAGTTCATCTGGTTGGCTATACAGATTCGGATTGGGCAGGATGTGTCAGTAACAGGAAGAATACTTCAGGGTGTTGTTTCGGATTGGGCTCAACAGTTGTGTCGTGGTTCAGTCGGAAGCAAAAGTCAGTGGCTTTGAGTTCTGCAGAGGCCGAGTATATGGCAACCAGTCAGGCCAGTTGTGAGGCCCTTTGGCTTCGCAAGTTGCTGGTAGGATTGTTCGGTGTGCAATTGACGCCTACCGTGATTTACTGTGATAATCAGAGTTGCATTAAACTCTCGAAGAATCCAATTTTTCATGACCGGTCTAAGCATATCGAGATTCGTTATCACTTCATCCATGACTATGTTCAGAGAGGAGTTGTGGAGCTACAGTACATATCTACAGAGGAGCAGGTTGTAGACATACTCACCAAGGCATTGGACAGAGGCAAGTTTGTGTTTTTCAGGGTAAAGCTTGGAGTGGTGAGTAACACTTTCCTCGGTAAGAGGAAGTGTTGAAATTTTAATTAAAAAGTACCTAGGCAAGTGTTTCTCATCCCTAGGCGCCTAAGTGGTGAGAAAGTGCCTAATGTGAACCTTAGTCATTTAATTTGTGAGATGCAAATTAAAAGGTGACTTTATGACTTTAGTGAGGGTGAGTGAAGAGACACTAAATCTCATCCACTCATCTAATCCAATCTCAACCGTTGGATTAAGAAACTCCTCACCCACCTCAGGAGGTCGATTAGGGTTGAGGGGCGCACCCATTGTTGGGTTGTTCATTCATTGTTGAGAGAGCAAGAAAAGCAGAGAGGTCGAGCTTGAGGAAGAAGGAGAAGTTGCAGGAGTAAGGGCACGATTCCCAAGGCAGCCAAGTAGCACAAAAATCAAGGAAGGTACTGCTGAGTAAGAGGGAAGTACAGTACGGATTTCTTGAAGTCCATACAGCTGGTTTTGTGCACAGTTTTCGAGGAAGGAGGAACAGCGGTCTTGTGGAGGTCGTACAGTACGGATTTGGCAGTCCGTACAGCAGCAAAAGGAGAGCAGTCTGTACAGCAAGATACAGCACACATTTCAAAGAGTGGCACGAATTTTGAGGTGCATTTATTGCACAGAGAAAGGTACAGAAAACCCAGAAAAAGGAGGCACAGATTTCAAGGAGTTACGTACAACATTTAATGTTGTAGCAGCCGTACAGTCGTATAGATTTCTGGCACAGATTTCAAGGAGCTGTCCGTACAGCATTTAATGCTGGGACAGCCGTACACAATACGGATTTCTGGTTCAGATTTCGAGAAGCTGCATTCTGGAATTTTTCTGAAGGAGATAAG